>ML797067.1:177578-188676 GCA_009831015.1 Picea engelmannii
ATTCTACCCTACGGACTAACAAGCTAGGGTTTTAAACTTGCATGCAGATCATGACCCTTCAAGAATTACTTTTAACCTTCTACCCCAAAACTAAAACCCTTTTTCACAAGCAAACATGGGAAGAACCAACTAACCTTTTTTATCGACGGTTGGTGTAGATCCTCCGTTGAGCTTTATCCCGTTGCTTCTGCTGCTCCTTCCAAAAAGCGATCCTGCAATCAAGACAAAACTATGCATGCATGCTATTGTTCTACTAGAGGATTAGAGATTAAACACAAATTGAATAAAAAATATAAAACTCGTGTATTTGGGATGGGAAAAGCATCTTTTTATTAATCTCAATATGAATCAACTTACAATGATTATAGAGACCGGCCACTATTCCTTGATCCTGATCCTGGGCTCCTCCTCTTCTTTATCCTCCAACTGCTTTGCTTGAATTCTCCTAAAGCTTGAGGAAAGGCTAAAGGGTTGGGACAAAACGGATTCGGCAATTTGGCAGAGTTTCTTTGCTATGATTTTCCTCCTTTGAATAGTACCCCTACCCCTTCTTTTATAGGCTAGAAGGAGCTAGGGTTTTAGACAAACTCTCGGCCATGCATGGCGGGGAGTTCTAGTTAACTGACCAAAATCTTCTCGTTCCGTCGGCAACATTCCTGATTTTTTGCTTTGTTAGGTAAACACTTGTTGTAGTGGGCCAGCCCACGTTCCAACGCGTGCAGTATAAGGCCTGCCAGCGTTCAAACGCGCCCAGTGAGAGGTTAGGGCGCAGGCTACTTGTTTTAAGAGGTTTTTAAAGAGTTTGTTCAGCATGGCTTTGGCAATGAAGGGCAATGAGTTGGCCTGATGCCAGGTAAGCATGAATAGTGCAATTTAGGGTTATAACAGTATAACACAAATCCTTCTTACAATCACTTACACTTAGCTTTGCAAGTCTCAACACAATCTGGCACAAAGCCAACTAGTCATGCACTAAGCCAACCTGATCACATAGATCCAACAACTGAATTCTAACTCTTTATCACCTAGCTACTTATTTATAAATTACAAAAGGGGCCTAAACATAGGTTAACCCATGGGCCAACATACCATACCCGTTACATAAACCCTAAAACCCAAAATTCCTGCAAAAGGGGGTGAGATCCCACGATCTCCACTGTCCCTGGGCGCTTCATCTTCGACTAGCTTGTCAAAGTCCTAAAAATGGTCAAACACGACCAATGTTCTCCAAAAATTGGTCAAGGGCCAACACTGCATAAAAATGGATTTGGCTGTCAAATTCCTCAACATTTCTCCTATTATGAACCTCCTTAATGCTACCAAGAACCCCTAGTTTATATAGATTTGACGTGGGCATCAACCTCCCAACTTCCTCCCAATATATGGCCTCGAATCGGGCTCCAGATCTCCCAATATTGGGTAAAATCCATTAAAAATAGGCTTATAATTGTAACAAAATCCAAAAACTATACAAAAAACCCAAAAATTGAACAAATATATGGCACAACCCCTTTTCTCTGGGCCCCTAGTCATATGGGATAGGCCATGTCTCCTTGGGCTAGTAACTACGTGGTGTCCCTCTGGTCTTGGCTCCTGGTCTTATAGTTTTTGCCCATGTGGCCAAACCCTTACCTCCACGCGCTCCACATATGGTTTTCTCTTGGATTCGTAGCCCCTGGTCGGTCGGGGTTGGCCACCATCGACCAGGGCTTAGCCCAAACCTCCACCACCTATCAACTTAAAGTTAAATTTGGTCATGTTCGGTTAAGTCCCGCCACGTAACCCGATCGGTTTGCCCCTTTCCACAAAATCTTTGTCACCCACGGAAGTTAGGGGTTCAAGTCCTCTAGAAGCCATAACAAATTTTTAAACTAGTCGACATTGGCTAAATCTGGGGTGCCACATTGCGCCCTCTGATTGGGCCACGTGTCACCCTGTGATTGGACCGTACCACACAGTCAACATACAATCAACATGCCACGTCATCATCCTACATCCTAGTTAGTTTCCACGTCTGCTTCCGTACAACCCAATCACCTACCCAGTCATCTGCCACGTCACATGCCATACAACCATGTGTCGTGCCATGTCATCATCCATACTACACAGTCACCCTACCACGTCAGCATCCGTACATCCCAGCTATCATCTGTACTGCCACATGTCATCCTATTATTGGGCCACACCATGTACAGACTACCACATGTCATTCGTACATTGCCACATGTCAAATCCGTACAGGTGCCAAATCAGCCCGAAAATGTTGATTTTGAGTGACACGTGTCACTTCATGGTGATGCCATGTCATAATGATGACATCATGCTGATGTCACCTATCATACATTGACATCAACAGTACGACCTGTTGACTTTGACCAGTTGACTTTTTTGCCCATTTGGGAAACCGGTCAGAACACAATAACTTTCACATATGGCATCCATTTGTGAAAAACATTATATGGTCGGAATCAGTGCGAAAAGACAGATGCAATGACTCTAGTTTCGTCTGATTCTGGTAACTTTCATTTTTAGGACTTCTTGGATCCATTTCGGATCATTTGTTCTGTAACATTGTTTCAGGTCATCTTTGGGAGGAAGCCTACAATCTTGGAATGGACAACAACCGGAAGGGATCGACAACAGTCAAAAGGACTTAAGGTACACATTTTGATCTTCTTTCTCTTCCCTTAATTATCATAAGGTTTTGTTTGGTTTGGGGTAGAATAGAAGCTTTTATGTCTTTTAAGGTGTCAAGGCTCTGCCTAGTCGCTAGACCCAGATTAGGGGGATTTTCCCCATAGCACCTACTTAATTAGGGTTACAGAAAAACCCTAGCTCTCTGCAGCTCTGAAACTTTCTCTCTTCCTTTGCATTTTCTCTGCTACCTCAGACTTGACCTCAGATTTTCCAACATACCAAAATACTTTCATAAGATAGAGATTCAATGAATGTGTGTGTACTTATGAGAGACTACTTGAGGTGTATTTATACTTTTTCCAAGTAACTTATCTCCTTAATTTTAGGGCTTCTTGAAATGTGTTGTTGCAACCACTTTACCCTTTCATTAATGACTTGTAATCAATTAGCAGCCTCTTGACCATTCTTCGGGGATTTTAACTTCATGAGGGCATATCTGCCTAACCGTGAGGAACCATGTGGAGTACCACCTACCATTGGAAATGGAACGATGAGTATTATCCATATGTGAGTGTGTTACCTGCATTTACACTATATTTCATGTCCTTATTCCTAAAATAACTTCAGGTCTCATGACCACACCTCCAAAGATTTGTGTAGACATCATCAAATGCACCCATCACATCCACTTACATAAACCACTCTTGTTGACATCAATGACAATTAACTCACCATTAATCTTAATCACAACTCTGTGGTATCTCGAATGCTCTAAGAGTTGACATCACTAACAACCAATTTTCCAACAATCTCCCCCTTTGGCATTGATAGAAACACTCATACTCCAATACTCATGCTCCCCCTGTGACCATTTCTCCTCATCAATGTTTCTCTCTCCCCCCCTTTGACATCGATCTCAAAGGGAATCTCTCCTTGGGGTTTCTCCCCCTATCTTAATTATTTTGTTCTCTCTCTTCACATGTTTATCTCCTCATGTTTCTTTCCAAGTTCCTCTTTTCTTTTGATATCAATAACAAAGAGTGACTCCCCCTGAAATTATACCTTTTCTTAGCAATGCTTCTCTGACTTCATGAGCTTGACTCTTTCTCTTATGATATTTATCTTTCTCTCCCTTTGACATCATGGGAAAAAGGATAACTCCTCTTGTCGGTATGTCTCCCCCCGTATGCATGCTTCTAATATTTATTTCATGATCTCTTTCTCTAACAATTTCTCTTTCCTTTACTTCTCTACAATATATCGCATTGATCAATGTAGGGCTTCCTGTGTATGTTTCCTTTCCTCTCTTCCAGTGCTTCTTATTGTCCATTGGTGATTCCTTGTGTAACTTTTTGACATATAAAAAGCATTCAAAATTTCTTAACTTCAAATATTCATGGCATGGTATGTTCATTGTTTAGACATCAATGACCATACTGTTCAACAATGTCCCTTTGATGATATAACTTATGTTGAAGGTTTCTCTTTCCCTGTTCTAATGTGCCTTTCATTGCTTGTATTCTTGTGACCAAATGATTCCACTTGTCCACTGATTCCACTGATTCCAATTGTAAATATGTTGTCATATATATTTCTAGACCTGCTAATGATCTCATAAATCCATCTATATCCATATGTCATAAATTGTCCATAAATCTGCTACTCAGTTGTTCACAATGTTGACCCATCTGTCACTATGCTATCATGAAGCCTTCTTTATTGTAATTGATCGTTGCATATTCCTATTTCTCAAACTAAATAAAATATGTCCACTAATCTGCAATAAATCCTTGAACCTATAATGAATATATCCCTACCTAGAAAGTGTGTCAATGATATTCCTATGATATCTACATGGGAACACTACTTCTCAATCGATCAATCTGTGATTCTATACTTTTCTTATCTGACTTCTCTTAATTTTCTCTGCAAACACTTCAAGCTATTCAAAGGATGGTTCTATGATCTATAGTAGTTACTAAACCGACTCCCCCTGTTCAATATTCATATTTATTGGGAGTCTCCAAGATGGATGGCCCAGAAAAATGGAGGAATTCGCTCTGATGCAGAGTAATCTTCCTCTTCATCTGTAGACTCATCATCTCTCTCAACTCTGACTTCTTCCTTTTTTTCTGTGGATTCATTATGATCTTTCATTACAATTCCTGAGAGTACAATTTCTTGGGCATGTTCTTTATTCTCTTGCTCTTATTTTATTTCTTGCACTACTGCAAATTATGTGATCTCTGAGACATGCAAGGATGATTTTAGGGACTAAATTTCTCTCATGGGCTAATTTTCCATGGTTTTTCCAAAAAAGGAGATTCGCTATTTTAAAAATATTTCGCCCAAATTCTATAGCATAAAATTATTTTACGTTAAAAATTGCCCAAAAATTATAAAAACTATATAAAATCCTTAGAAATTTGAATATTTTTACAAAAATATTGCCAAACATTTATAGTTGGAATATGAAGGATTAGTAAGATTTGCCAAGGTTTATACATTTTAAAATAAATTTCCATCCTTAAAATCATCCCTAGAGACATGTTCTTTATTCACATGTTCTTCTTGTCTTTCTTTTCTTCTCCAAACCTTTGTGTATCTGACATCGATGTTTTATTTCATGGAGGGATCAATCATGCTTTTTGTATTCCGAGCTATGTGACCATAATTGTGGAATTTGTAACATTCAATATTGTGAGGAGCCAAATAGGTATTTCCTATCTAAACATTTCTTCCATATGCTCTGCAATCTACAGCCTTATGTCCAAATTTAGTACAAATAAAACAATGACCATAAAATAAATTTACATACCCGGGAGTGAATGATCTTCTTTGTGGTGTAGTCCTTCTGAATTCCTACCTTGGCTGACCATGATCTTCTCTTTTGTTGATTCCTTCATCATGATTGAATCTTCTTTGTTTCTTGAATGTAGAAGGTCTTCTTGAAGATGTATCTCTATTATACTCATTTTTCTTTGGTTCTTGTTGACCATGATTCCTTTCTTTGAGTACTTATGCATAACTCATACCCTTTTCTTCATTCTTCCTTTCTGGCAACCTGGAGTGCTTCTCTTAAAATTTCTTTATTGATGATGTGGGTGTTTATCTCTCTTCAACGTTCTTGTTGAGCTTGATGATTTTAAATCTCAATGTGAAAACTTATTCTTCAATATTCTCAGCCTCTTCTTCTTTCTTCATCATATGAATCTTCATGACTTCTTCCATTCTCTTTCCTTCTTCAATTTGGATCTTCAAGGAGATGATTTCTTATTCAAGTCATTTTTCTTGTTGACTAAATTCATCTTCAAGCTAGTTTAAATCCTCAGATCTTTCCTTGAGATGATCTGTCAAAATCTTATCTCTCTTCTTTGCTTCCTTTCTGTGTGTTACTATTTCAACTTCCAAACATTGCTTCTCTTCCATATGACTTGTGTATGTTTCTTCAATCCTTCTGGCTTCTTCTAGATGAGCTTTTAGATTCATGATGACTTGTTGAGATTCTTCGAAACTTTCATGAGAATTCTTCTTGACTAATTGTTCCACAAGAGACTTGTTTTTCCTCCTTTCTTTCATCAACTCGTCTAAAGCACTGATTAATTATGCTTCAAGATCTACTATGCCTTCTTCACAATATTCTTCTTTTGAATCTATCTGACATGATGAGCATATTTCTTCTTGTTCTATTCTTGCATATTCTTTATCTTTCTCTAGATTTTTGATGGGAGACTCATCAAAGTAGACATTATGTAGCTTATCCCAAAGTTCTTTAGCTGATGAAAATTTTCCAAATTTCTCTCTTACCAAATCAATTAATCCTTCCTAGATGACATCCATTGTTATTTTGTTGTTTCTTTTCAATTCCTTCTTGGTTGCAGTCTTCAGTTTCTTTCTACTGGTGTATCCTATAACAATTGATTTTCAAACATCATACCCATGTGCCTCTAAGAATGTTTTCATCCTGATACTCCTCATTTCATATATGTGACCATTATAACCATCAAACCATGGTACCCCAAACATAGAGTACTATGTGATCTTCCATCCAGTGGTTAAATTATTTCTTGGAGGAACCTACTCTGATACCAATTGTTGGAATACTGAGAGGGGGGTGAATCAGTATGAGCACTTTCACCACTTTTAACAATAATATATAAAATTCAATCTGATTAGTAGTATATCATCAATGTATCATCTATGGTTGCATTCAATATATCATGAACATATAAACATAATCATCATCACATCAAATACCCAGTACACCAAAATTTATGTGGAAACCCAAATGGGAGAAAACCACAGAATGATTTCGTATATATCAAAGAATTCATTCATTGGAAGAACCAACTTCCCAATTCTCCAGTTGCAAATGGAAGGAGGCTACAACCCCCTATTTATAGGCTCCAACCTAAAGGAAGCTACAAATCCCTAAATTCTATGGATCCAACCAAAAGGAGGCTACAACCCCCTAATTCTCAGGATCCAACCTGAAGGAATCTCCAACTCCTTGTGTTCTCTGGAACCAACTGGAAGGAGGATACAACCCCCTTTCATTGCCCCCTCCTGGCACCTTGAAATACAAATGTAGACCAAACTTTCACTACCACAATAATTGCCACTATCATTGCCATTGTCACTGTCACATCAACTTGTCACTATATCCAATCTACCACTCTCACCAACCTGTCACTATCACTTCCACTATCACATCAACCTATAACATGTTAACATGTCACTGTATCCAACCTGTCACTGTTACCAACCTATCACTATCACTACCACTATCACATTAACCAATCAACATCTCACATCAATTCGTCATTGTTACTATCATTGTCACCAACATGCCATCATCAACCTATCACCGTTGTTGATACTCAACCATATCATCTCACATGGATACCATCACCAAACCATGTACATCAACTTGTATCAACCATGCAACTGTACCAAACCGTGCATCGACCATGCACCAAAACCTATACCAAACCATGCATCAACAATGCACCAACACTTGTACCAAACCATGCATCAATAATACACCAACACTTGTACCAAACCATGCATCAATCATGCACCAAATCCCATACCAAACCGTGCATCAAAACTTGTACCATATCATGCATCAAACTTGTACCATACCATGTATGTACCATATCATGCATCAAACATGTACATACCATCAACCGTGTACCAATATGTACCATAAATCATCTACCATGAGATGTGCCTCATCTATATACCATATCACTCATGATATGTCTCAATCATCCCATGCACCATATACCAACAATGAAGTGCCTCAACAAAGTAATCAAGCATGTACCAATATTACCAACATATGCCTCTAACCATGCACCATATCATCAACCATATACCTCAAACAACATGTCAATCATCCATCGACCATGTAATATAATATGTACCAAGCAAGTACTATCAATGGTGTACCTCAACCAAGTACCAATATCATCAAGAGATGTATCTCATACATATGCTACCATATACCAAGTGTGTATCTCAACCATGTACCACCATCATAAAGATATGTCTCTAGCAATGCACCATAATGATACCAAACCAAATATCAAGATAGCCAAGAGTGTACTTCTAACAAGGTATCATGTCATCGCCAAGGTGAACCATACCATGTGTCATCGCCACTAATCATGTGCCATAACAACATAAGCATAACCCTTAAAATTGATCCTGCAGCTGACCTAATACTCTATAATACTGACCTGTAACCTTTCCTCAATCCTTAGAAACCTGCCACTAGCATATTCCCCAAATCTTTCTTAGCCTCGTGAGAGTAAGAACTCATGTCTAGCGGGGACTCGCATGACGAGCCCTAGAAAACCTGCGAGGGTGCCTCTCATGGCACCCTCAAGATGACCCGTGAGGGCTTGCTTATTTAGGGTTACAGAAAAACCCTAGCTCTCTGCAACTCCAAAACGTTTTCTCTTCCTTCGCACTTTGTCCACTGCCGCATACGCGATCTCAAATTCACCAATAGACCAAAATACTTTTATAAGACAAATATTCAATGAATGTGTGTGTGTACTTATGAGAGACTCCTTGAGGTGTATTTATATTTTTTCCAATTAACTTCTCTCCTTAATTTTAGGGTTTCTTGAACTTTATTTTTGCAACCACTTTACCCTTTCAATAATGACTTGTAACCAATTAAGGGTTTCTTGACCATTCTTCGGGGCTTCCAACTTCATGAGGGCATATCTGCCTAACTGTGAGGAACCATGTGGCGTACCACTTACCATTAGAAATGGCATGATGAGGACTATCCTTATATGAATGTGCTACATGCATTTGCATTGTCCTTCATATCCTTATTCCTTAAAAAACTTCGAGTCTCATGACCACACCTCCGGGGCTTCGTGTAGACTTCATCAAATGCACCCATCACATCTGTTGACATCAACCACTCTTGCTGACATCAATGACAACTAAGTCACCATCAATCTTCATCACAACTCTGGGATATCTTGAATGCTCTAAGGGTTTACATCAATGACAATCAACTGTCCAACAAGATATTGTGATTAGAGGGTGTGTATTCTAAGGGACAAACAATTGGAAAATTATGAGAATCTTAAGAAATGTCATAATAAAATCATTGAAATTGTGTATTTTAATGAGGAAGATGTTAAGCCCTAATATTGGCTCATTACCCCTTAATTGGGGCATATTATATTAGTAATGTTATTTTATTTATGTCGGATTTAGGCCATTAGTTGTAATTATACCTCCTTGTCTCCTATATATACCAAGGAGACATTTTCATTTTGAATCATCTTGTACTTGAACATTTAAGTGGGGTAAAAGGAGGTTGCCCCCTTGAAGAGGATTATTATCTGAAATTATCTCTTTTTCAAGGCGTTGAGTACTTTTTTTGAGGTTTTTCTATGATATATTGATATTTGGTTCTTAACATATGGTATCAGAGCTCAAGGTCTTGGGGTTTCACTGCTACATCTCAGACACATTGGAATTTTCGCTATAACTTTTTTTCTACAACGTTTCATAAGGAATGGATTGGAGGATATTTAGTAGATGGAAAAGGTACATTGGGTTCAGAATTCAACTCCTGAGGCCTTATACTTTCGAAGATACATCCTGTACAAGATAGGGTTATGGAATCATCCTGAATTGAGTCATTCCGGAATTTTCGCTATAAAAAAATTTATGTAACGTTTAAAACCCAGAACTCCATAGGATACTTACAGAAATGAGTATGGTATCTGTGGTAAAATGTTTAGCTTCTGGGTCATCTTAAATTTGTAGATACACCCTATATAAGATAGGGTATCTGACTAGTCCTATTGACTAGTCTCAAGAAGGTGTTACAGGTAAAACAATCATAACTTCTTCCTAGAGTATCCAAATTGAGTGGGACTAGTTTCATTGGATCGTGGATAGTCTGTGGTATTTCTGGTGTGATTTTTAGAATTTTATATCAATTATTTTTTGTGGGGCACGCTATACAAGTGAGACCTCCTGGAAAGGACAAAAATCAACAAGTTGTGGGGAGGTTACCGTAAATTCCACTTGGCACATCCAATTTTGATCAGACCTGTGGCATTGCAGAGAAGAAATATCAAAGAACTACATAAAAGAAAGTTCCATACCTATAAGGGCCAAAACTTGGGAGATAAAATAGAAGAAATATTGTCTAGCAGAACCACCTCAAAATCAAGGTTCAAAAGTGATACTTGGCCAACATGCCACAAAAAAAAGGGAACTTCTACACCAAATAAGTCTCCAAAAAATCCTACTTGGACTCTTGATGAAGGAGAAGAAATGTGTAGGGACATAAATGAACTACAAAAGAAGATGGATTCAATGCAATCTAAGTTGGATACTAAGATGGATTCAATAGAAGTTAAGTTGGATACTAAGATGGATGGTTTAAAAGGGGAGATCATGGAAGTATTGAAAAATTTCGTAACAAAGAAGACACCTGAAAGTGAAAATGCATCCCATGAAATTCATGATGAGGACACAAGGAAGGTGAATCAAGAATGGAGAAACTCAAACTTTGGTTTGAAGACCAACCACGTTCCTAAGATTGATATGAGGAAGTTTGATGGCAAGGACCCAATCACATGGATACTTCAGATGGAGCAATTCTTTAATGTCCATAATGTGCCACATACACAAAAGGTACGAATTGCTTCTTTATATTTAGAACCTAATCAATTTGTATGGTATCTATGGATTTGTTCTCACAAATCACTCGTCACTTGAACAATTTTCACAGAAGAAATGATAGCACACTATGAGGATACAAGGAGCATTACCTTCTTTAGCCAATTGATAAATCTCAAGCAAAAGGGTTCAGTTACCGAGCACATTGAGAACTTCCAAAGATTGAATATAAAGGTAATCGATATTCTAGATGAGCACTTGATTGATGTATTCATAGGAACTTTAAAGGATA
>ML797067.1:191842-203779 GCA_009831015.1 Picea engelmannii
TCATCTTGTACTTGAACATTTAAGTGGGGTAAAAGGAGGTTGCCCCCTCGAAGAGGCTTATTATCTGAAATTATCTCTTTTTCAAGGCGTTGAGTACTTTTTCTAAGGTTTTTCTATGCTATATTGATATTTGATTCTTAACAGAAGATCATGCATTTTGCCTCTTTAGAATATAAAAACAATACTCTATAAAACTTATAGGGTACACTTTCTGTTTCATTAAATTTATAGCTTGAAATGAATATTCCATGACCCATGGAGAGCTTGATTGATCCTATTTCATGAATTAAGTTTATATGAATGTATGTGTTCAAGTGTTGAAAATATCCATTGTAATTGTTCCTACAAAGATTCAAGCACATATACCATGTGTATTTCTTCAAGCACATATACCATGTGTATTTCCTAGTTCTCTTGTGATGGGGTTCCATACTATATTGTTGTATTTCATGCCTTTAAAAAATGGTGGATAATTTGATTGGTGAAAAAGGGTTAGTGGGCTCTTCATGTCACTGTGTGTTCTTGTCAATTTGTTTTTTAATGAATTAATCATAGATTATGTTATATGAAATATGTTTGATTTTTCCCACTCATGTCAATTTAAGAAATTTCACACCAATTTTTTCCCCTTTCAATTTTCTCCAATGTTGTTATTTCCCTTTCAATAGCCTATGAGTTATGTGATCTATCATGATTATTCTCATATAAAGAAGTTGTGCATAGAATTTGACGACTAAGTGGGTGGGGTAGAGAGATGAAAGGAAAGCATGGGGAAATAGTTGAAAATATTAATTCAGTCATGGAACGCTACCCCACAATAGTTGGTGGTCTACAATGACTAAAGAAAAAATTAAAAAGACTATTTAATGGTTGAAGAAGGGTAGTCGAGTATGCTCTCTATCCAATGCCTTTACCTCATACAATAAATTATCTACCTAAGATCCTTTAAGTAAATCCTTATCACCCAAGTATTTATTGGTGGTAGACGAGACAATTCTACATATATCACTAATTTCAGTGTGTGTTTTTCATATATCGATATGATATAAATAGTTTTTTATTGAAACGTTATCATTAAATTAGAAAAGTTAGAAAAGAAACTTATAATATTGAAACGTTATCATTAAATTAGAAAATATTAAAAGAAACTCATAACATTTTCTACTTTCATTTAAGTATTTATATAATAATAAAATAGTGGTTCTAGATTATATACATAATATTTAAGTTTTGTTAAATATAATTTGTTGTAATTTATTTTTATGGTGTTTGAATGAAAAGTGAAATGTAATTTATATCAAAATCAATTTGAAATAAGAATGTAAAAGATTTAATAAGTTGATAAGAAATATGAATGTGAATTTATCCATTAGTACAAGATTAATCAAAAACATTAAAAATAATAATTACCAACTTAGCAATAAATGTATATGGTTTAAAACATAATTTTCACTTTAAGTTATACTTGATCATTTATGTATAGAAAATTGAATGTAAATGTAATAATTATTGTAGCTATTAAAATGGTTAAAACTTTGGCTATTATCTCAAGTTATACTTACTAGTTTTGTATAGATTACTAAATGTAATAGTTTTAACATTGCAATATACACTAAGCTTGACTTGGTAAATAGTTGTTGTAGTAATATAAATACTTGTGATAATGGTTTTGAATTTCCTAAATATCATAAATATTATGAATGGTTAAAACTTTGGCTATTGTCTCAAGTTATACTTGATTATTTTTGTATAGAATACTAAATGTAATAGTTTTAACATTGTAATATACACTAAGTTTGACTTGGTAAATAATTGTAATAATATAAAAACTTGTAATCAATGATTTTGAACTTCCTAAATATTATGGTTTGTTTTTGTGTACATATGTGTTCTTGACTATTGTGGCAATATAAATACTCATAATAAGTGGTTTTGAACTTGTTTAATATCATGGTTTGATTTTTTTTTTGTATGTACTTGTTTTTATCTTTGTGAAATAAAGATGTTCTTAATGATTATTGATCTATATTCAGTGTTTGAATGTTTCATGATATCAATTTGTGTTTATTTATTTATTTATTTTCATCTCTTATATGTTTTATGATATGGATCTCTATTTAATGTGTTTTTTTTGTGTTTCTTTATCCACATGTTCGTGTTTCTTTCAAATATACAATATGTCAATTGTTATAAATATTTTGGTTAGTTTTTAAGAGTATTTCCCGTGGTATACCTATTATTCTTGTGTTTAGTAGATTAGATGTTGGGTTATGGTAATTTCTATAAGTTATACTACTTATTAACACCCAAAATGTCCAATACTTTGAGGGTATTTTTTTCTAGATTTGGATGATTGCCTCCTCATCACATATATTATTGATTTCTACTCTCAGTTTTGATCAATGTTTTCATTTCTTATAGCATAGTATTCTTTTCAAGGGGTTGGGAGGGGGGGGGAGAAAATTTCAACCAACCCTTCCTTGCACATATTGTTCTCATCAAGGGAGGCAAAAGGAAGGGATGGTTAACCATTCCATGAACATAGTATTTTAGTAGAGAGAATAATAGTGAATTGGCATTCAAACCTTCCTTAATCATAGTATTATCATCAAGGGAAAACTATAGATTGTAACCTTGTACAATTAATTAATGCAAACATATTCTTAATAAAAAAAGAAAAGATACAATGGCACACACATATATTACACAGATATTCTACCCTGGAAACCCAAATCGAGAAAACCAACAACTTATTTAGAGTTGCAACTCTAATATTCTCTTCATCATATTCTCCATTGTTTGCAACACAATATATATATATATATATAGGATCCTGCAACATCCAAATCCCTAATCCATTGACCCAGATTAGTCAAAAACCCTAATTCATTAATAAGAATTAGAAAACCATCAGCAAAAACCATGTGTTGAAAAACAATAAAAAAATAGATGCAAAAAATGAAAAAACAAATGGGGGCTCTCACCCCCCTGTGACCCCCCCATGCACCCAGTGCAACACAAATGCTAGATCTAGTCATGCAAAGAATATAACACATACCCAACGTTCTACCACTTGTTGTTTTCTTTGCATACAAGGGGTTACAGGGTTACATAGTCAACAATCTAGGGCAGCAATGCCCATAGATCCCTTACACCAAGAGAACTTCTCAGTGCTCACATATTTTGTTAATGAATTTGAAAAATTCATCAAAGTGTCCACATTCATCAACAACACCTTCTTTTCTTCAACCATGTCTCTCACAAAGTGATATTGAACATGAGTATGCTTTGTCTTGGAATGATAAGTTGGGTTCTTCGCCAGGAGGATTGCACTTTGAATGCCACAATCTATCCTTACAACGTGTTGTACCAACCCAATACCTAAACAAAATCTTTGTAATCATACTGCTTCCTTGCTTGCATGCGTGGTTTCCATGTATTCAACTTTTGTAGTTAAGAGTGCCACTACATACTATCTTTTTCTCATCCAACTGATTGCTCCTCCAAACAAGTTAAAAACATTCCCAAGTGTAGATATTCTATGATCCATATCTCTAGCCTAGTCTTCATCAATAAACCCATGCATGTCCAACATTCTATCCAATCCTAGCCTTCCTTGGTAGCTCAATCCATAACTAGTAGTGCCACGCAAATACCTGAGAACCCTATTTATTGTTGTCCATTGCTCATTCTCTAGTTTTGACATATACCTGCTCAAAACCCCCATTGCATGTGTAATGTCTAGTCTAGTATGGACCATTGCATACATCAAACTACCAACCGTGCTATAATATGGAACATAGGACATGTCCTCTTCCTCTTCACGTGTCTTGGGACACTGATCCGCGACTAACTTTACATCTATAGGAACAAGGACCCTCATTAGTTTACATTCCTGCATATTAAACCTTTGCAATATTGTCTCGGCATATTTCCTCTAATTTAACCATAGTTTCCTATTTTCCCCGTCTCTTTTAATTTCCATGCCCAAAATGAAATTTGCAGCACCAAGATCCTTCATTTCAAACTTAGAGGATGATGTAGATAATAAACTTGGATTTATTCACAAGATCTAAAAAAACATGCAAACACACAAAAATGGAAAATAACTATATGTTATTCCTTCTCCATCCTGACTATTACAATGGAAGTTCAACCCCCTATAACTATTATCTGATATTTTCAAAAACAATTAATTTTAGAAAAATAATTAATTTTAGAAAATTCTCACATGACTCTAAAACTGAACAATAACTAAGAGATAACTAGAGCGACATTATTTTTCAACTCATTTTTCTAATTAGGTGTATAAACTAAGAGATAACTGATAATTATTAATTTAAAAAATCTCGAAAAAACACTAAAACCCCAATTTGAGGCCTTATATGAAGGAATTTGGCCCTGGAAAAGTGTCAAAATGAAGTCCGATATAAAGAATCATATCGATACGATAGTGAACTCTTTGAGATGCAACTCCCTATAAAATATCATCCCAAACAGGTAACTGAGTCAAAAGTTATGACCCTCGGAAATGCCTACATCAGAGGATAACTGAGTTTTCACATCCTAGATAATCTCCATATCGTTTCCTATCAACAACATATCATCCACATACAAGACCAATTAAATAATATGATCACTGATTAATTTGAAATACACACAGTGATCTGCTTTTCTCCTTGTGAATCCAAGTCCCAACATACAAGTATCAATTTTTTTATACCACATCCTTAGTGATTTCTTTACCCCATACAGGGAGTTTTTAAACCTACATACCATATCTTGCTTTCCCTTCACTGCAAATCCTTTTGGTTGATTCATGTAGATTTATTCTTCCATATCCACATGTATGAATGTTGTCGTCACATCCATCTGTTCTAATTCAAAATCAAATGCAATAGCAACAGATAAAAGAAATCTAATAGAAGTTAACATGGAAACAAGAGAAAAAAATTCACCAAAGTCAATTCCCTCTACTGGGAATACCCTTTTCCTAACAACTGAGCTTTGTATTTCTCCACTTTTGCTTCTGCATTCAGCTTCTTTTTAAACACTCATTTTCTTCCAATGGGATTTCTTTTAGTCAGCAACTCCACTAGATCCCAAGCCTTATTCTTGTCCAAGGATTCCATTTCTTCAACCCTGTCATTTTCCCAGAGTTTTCCATCCTCTGAATCCACTACATCCCTAACATTTCAAGGATCATCATCAATAATAAACAAAGAAAAATTTGAATGGAAATCAAGTGGAGGATACCTTTCTGGTTTCATTCTTTTGAGAACCAATGTAATATACCAGATATAAAATGTATGCAAAACTAAAATAAAATGCTAGTAATGGAAGAATAACAACAATATAACTAGAACATTCACCACAATAACACTGAAATGATATAAGAATAACAACAGAAATAGCACTTTGAATCTGAAAGCAATGTTCACAAGCCTCTTCGACGAGGCAACCTCCAGTTGAGCAGAGCTCTATTACAATAATATCCAAGCTAGGATTCTCATACCATCGCCTCCTATTTATACTAAAAAGAAGCATCTAGAGGAAGATCCTTCTAGAAGCGGAAGCTTCTATTAGGTCTTCTTACATCCGCCTTATTCTATTTTATTGAAAGGCCTTATTAATATTGACCTTTATTACATCTGAATATATTTTTCTACCTATGTGTGGTTAGGACCCTAACATGTCCGCCCCCTTAAAAATAGCCTTGTCCTCAAGGCTTGAGATGAGGAAATTGTTGCAGAATGGTAGATGGTTCCCAAGTGGCGTCTGCAGGAGTTGTATCTTTCCACTGTACTAGCACTTCCTTGATGGTTCTCTGACATAGGCAATGCTCATGCTGGTACAAAACTGCTTCTTGCTGTAGCTAAATGGATCCTTCTTCAGCTAAATCTGGAAGGTTGGTTTGAATTTGGCACTTAGCTCCAATCACCTTCTTTAAGCATGAAACATGAAAAACAGGATGTAGCTTTGAATTGTTGGGCAAATCCAACTGATAGGTGACTTGTCCCACATGCTTGAGTATAGTATCAGGACCATAAAATTTGGGTGCTAGCTTCTGACAATGCTCGGCCTTGAGGGAATTTTTTTTGTAAGGTTGCAGTCGAAGAAACATCTGATCCCCTTCTGCAAATTGACGTTCAGAGCGACCTTGATCTGCTTGTTTCTTCATGCGATTCTATGCCATGAAAAAATTCTCTTTAAGGGTACGGAGAATAGTGTCTCGAGCGGTAAGTGTTAGGTAAACCGTCTGGACCTTCGAGGCACCTGGTAAGTATGAGACAACTGAAGGTGGCTTCTATCCATATACCGCTTCAAAAGGAGTCATGTGTGTAGCTGTATGGTATGAAGTGTTGTACCACCATTCAGCTAGGGGTAACCATTGAGCCCATGGATTTTGTTTTTTCAAGGAAAAACACCTCAAATATGTTTCCAAACACTTGTTGACAACTTCCGTTTGGCCATCAGTCTGGGGATGATAAGTTGTGTTGAGATGCATTTCAGTGCCTTGTATCTTGAACAGTTCTTGCCAAAAATTTCTTGTGAAAGTTGGGTCGTGATCAGAAACAATAGAGTGCGGCATGCCATGAAGCTTGAAGACCTAATCCATGAAGATTTGAGCCACCGTGGATGTTGTAAATGGGTGTTGAAGGGCACAGAAATGAGCATACTTGGAAAGGCAATCAAAAACCACCATGATGACAAATTTATTTCCTGATTTAGGTAAGCCGGTAAAAAAATCCATAGAGATATCCTTCCAAATAGTAGGTGGAATCGGGAGCGGTTGTAGTGTGGCCAGTGATTTGACTGTTTCTCCCTTGTTGCGTTGACACACATCACATTCAGCTACAAAATTATGAATGTCCTGTTTCATACCATCCCAGAAAAAGGAACGTTTGACCCTGTCATAGGTTTTGGTGAACCCAGAGTGCCCTGTTGTGGGTGTAGCATGAAGCTCAGAAAGTACCATGGATTTAATCTTTGATTGTTTACTTAAATACAAATGAACTTTGTATCGAAGTTCCTCATGGAGCCAAGAGTACCCTGGGGAAGCTGGAGCCTTGGACTGCAATTGGTGGATCAACTGCGAACTTTTGGGATCTTGTAGCCATTCCTGGCGAACGGCTTGGAGCCAATATGGTACAATGAATGAAAGAGAAAAAAGGGATCCTTCGTCTTCATATTTTTGGGAAAGTGCATCTGCAACCACATTGTCTTTGCCTTTCTTATAAATGATCTCATAATCATATCCAAAGAGTTTAGTCACCCATTTTTTTTGTTCTGGGGAGGAAATGCATTGTTCCAAAAAATACTTGAGGCTTTGATGGTCTGTCTTAATTTGGAAACGTTGCCCCAATAGATAAGGACACCATAGATCCATGACATGTAGAATAGCGAACATTTCCTCTTCATATATGGATTTTCCTAGATTTCTTTCAGATAGTTTCTTATTGGTAAAGGCCATAGGTTGACCCTCTTGCAAAAGGACAACACCAATTCCTTTCCTTGAGGCATCACATTCCAACACAAAGGTCTTTGTGAAATTGGGAAGGACGAGGACTGGAGTGGTACACATGGCCATCTTCAAGGTCTGAAAAGATTGAGTAGTGGCTGGAGTCCAAGTGAAAGAGTTCTTTTTGAGGAGAGCAGTGAGAGGTGTTGCAATCTTCCCATAATTCTTAACAAACTTGTGATAATACCTTGTTAAGCCTAAGAATCCACGCAAGCTCTTAAGATTCTTTGGGTGAGGCCAGTCTTTCATAGCTTCAATCTTTTTAGGATCCACCCTGATGCCATCTTTGCCAACCAGATGACCCAAGTATTCTACTTCTGAGGCGCCAAAAGCACATTTAGACTGTTTCAGGAAAAGTTGGTGTTGAGAGAGTAGATGGAGAACTCAATCCACATGAGCAAGATGGTATGTCTAGGTTTTGCTATAGATGAGGATATCATCAAAGAAAACTAAGACAAAATGGTGGAGAAAAGGACAGAAGACATGATTCATGAGGCTTTGGAAGGTGGAGGGGGCATTACACAAGCCAAGGGTCATGACCAAAAACTCATAGTGACCCTCGTGAGTTCTAAAGGCACTCTTGGGAATGTCTGCCTCTTTCATATGTATCTGGTGGTAGCCTGAACAGAGATCCAGTTTAGTGAAGAAATGGGTGCCACTCAATTCATCCAGGAGGTCATCAATGACAGGAATGGGGAATTTGTCTTTGATGGTAAGTTTGTTGAGGGCATGGAAGTCAAGACACATTCACCAAGAACCTTATTTCTTCAAGACCATGAACACAAGAGATGAGTAGGGAGCTCATACTAGGGTGGATAACGCCTGCATTAAGGAGTTCCTGGACCATTTTCTCAATTTCATTTTTTGGGGAAAAGGGGTGACGATACGGACGGATATTGGGAGGAAGGCTTTCAAGTACAAGGGGAATGGAATGATCATGAACACCACAGGAAGGAGGGAGGCCTTGGGGAGTGGAAAAGACCAATTGATGTTTAGAAAGGATGGCTTGGAGGTCTTGCGGTACCGAGGGTGTCTCTATTGCTTCTATGGCATGGAGTTGGGCGATAACACCAGAATGACACTTTTTGAGCATCTTTTCCATGCGATGGGAACTAATGATCTTAGGTGAACCGATGGTGATGCCTTGGAACTTATATTTGTGGCCCTCCTGGTCGAATTGCATGGTTAAGTCTTTAAAATCCATGAGAATGGGACCCAAAGTCCTTAGCCAGTTTGCACCCAACACAATGTCACAACCTCCCATGTCGATAGCAAACATTTGGGATTTCAAGTGGTTGTCACCAATTTGGAAATGCACATTTTCACAACACTCTCCACATTTCATGGAACCACCATTGGCAATCATGATTTGGAAATTATTGATGGCATGGATGTAGCAATGAGTTTCTTGGGAAATGCGGCAATGAATAAAATTATGGGTGCTGCCACTATCAACCAGAATGATGACCTTCTGATGCTTGATGTAACTAATTAGCTTGAGGGTTTGGGGAGTAGAGAAGCCAGTGAGAGCATTGAGAGAAATGACCGGTTCTACTTCGGGAGGGTCTGAGGGAGGGGTTATGTCAGTGGATTCAGGTGACTCAAACATAGAGGGAGTTTCTTCATCTTCTTCTGAAATCTCCTCAAAGATGGCCATAAAAAGATTTTGTTCTTTAAACTTGTTTCCCGGGAAATATTTGTCATCACAGTTATAAAAAAGGCCTTTGAGTTGGCATTCATCCATTTAATCCCTCGTCAATTTTTGGATCTTTAGTGGAGCAGAGGGAGTAGTGGGATTTACTGGTTTAGGGCAAGGGATAAAGGAGGGTTTGCGATTTTGAGCAGATACAACCTGTTGTGCTTCTTCATCTCTTTTGGTAGCCTCCACCCAACTCTCAGGCCGAGCCATGAGGACATGGGCCCAAATTTCATCCTTGAAGCCACTGATAAAACACTCTCGGAAGAAGGCATCAGACATGCCCTATGTTCTAAAATCCAGGTGCTCAAAGGCAGTTATAAAGTCTTCCACTGTTCCTAATTGTTTCAACTTTGTGAAATGGGCCAAATGGTTGATGTCAATGTCAAAGCATTCATAAAGCTCTGCCACAAAGTGTGTCCAAGCAATATACCCTTGACGAGAAGTTTTTCTCTTTTGCCACCATTGCCAACGTTCTTGATCTAGATGGAGAACACCATACCAGAGTTTGGCCAAGTCATCTGTAATGTCGTATAAAGAGAAGTAATGTTCCATTTGGGTTACCCAACTTGTGGGGTCCGATCCATCAAATTTGGTCACATCCACCCACGGAAGGCGTAGGTCACGTTGAAAGTGATGGTTCTGCAAGGTATGGGAATGAGAGGAATGGTCACCTTCAGTATGTGGAGGTGAGGAAGAGGAAGGGTTATCTGTAGGGATATGCAGTTTGGTGCAAAGTGCCGAAAAGACTTATTCAAGCTGGGTGGTGAGGTCTTGTTTGATTTCCCCCATTGAGGACTACATGGTTGTATTGATGGCGGCAACATTGGCACTGAGTTGTTTCACTTCTTTTTGGGTCTCAATGAGACCATATTGCAAGGTGTTGAAGTGAGCTTCCAAGTCTTGGCTACGAGTATGGGCCATGAGGTTGAGGAAACTAAAAAGGGGCAGGTGGGGTAAAAAACTTTGGCCGAAAAAATGATATGGATGAATGTGATAAGGTTGAAGAGATGAATCCAATGGAATAGGTCTCAAATAATGGTCTGAAGAATACTGCAGAGAGGAAATGCCCAAATGCTTAACCAGAAAGAAATGTGTATTTACTTGGCAACCTGAACACAGTTGCGTAGTAATAGATCTTGTATGTTTTAATTTGTTTATTTTTCTGTCCCCCAAGGGTTAGGTATTCAAGGGTTCTACAGACAAGGGTTTTCCCTGTGCTATAGCTCTATGATATACGTGTGGGATCCAACAATAGTACTAGGCCCAATATCTTGGGGCACTAACTAAGGAGGATAGACTGTACCCATAGTTGTACTACTTGACTACCCAGGTACTAGAGAGTATCTTCCCGAGTGTTGTTCTCAGTGACACTATAGCAGTCAGGCGGCCAATCGGTTTATCTAAAAAGGGATTCAGGTAATCTAGGTCGATCCGTATACAAGTGTTTTCTAATGCACTACCACTCGAAGGGGTACCAACAAGGGTTACAAGGGTGGCCAACATATGTGTGCTTAAGTACCACTTGTATTTCCTGCATGTATGAATCTCTCAACCACAGGTTTATGTGCGTAATGACAGATCTCTATGGCTTAAATACATCGGAATATGTCTCTACCCTGAAAAAAATTTAACCCACACTTTCTACCAAGGAAAGTGTTATGATACCACTTGTAATATACCAGACATAAAATGTATGCAGAACTAAAATAAAATGCTAGTAATGGCAGAATAACAGCAATATAACCAGAACATTCACCACAATAACATTGAAATGATATAAGAATAACAACAGAAATAGCACTTTGAATATGAAAGCAATGTTCATGGGCCTCTTCAAGGGGGAAACCTCCAGTTGAGCAGAGCTCTATTACAATAATATCCAAGCTAGGGTTCTCATACCCTCGACTCCTATTTATACTTAAAAGAAGCATCTAGAGGAAAATCTTTCTAGAAGAGGAAGCTTCTATTGCGTCTTCTTACATCTACCTTATTCTATTTTATTGAAAGGCCTTATTAATATTGACCTTTATTACATCCAAATATATTGTTCTACCTATGTGCGGGTTAGGACCCTAACAACCAATCTCTTTAATATTGGAGTATGAGGATCTTCTTCTTTTGATTCATGTTCTTTTGTAGAGTCTGATTCATTATCCTTCAACTTAAACTCCATTTTCTCTGGTTCTTTCTTCCTTGGTAGGACTTCATATTTGACAACATAATTAATTTCTTTAAATACCACATCTCGATTATACACTACCTTCTTAGTTTTGGGGTTCCAAAGATTATAACCTTTCAAACCATATTTATACCTAATAAAGAAACTCTTTTCATCTTTTTTATCTAGCTTACTTTTGTTTTCCTTTGGAACGAGAACATAAGCATCACAACCAATTACCCTGAGATTGTTGGAAATATGCCTACAACAGAGATGACGCAGATGATCAAGGCGCAGATGATCAAGGTTGGCGCAGATGATCAAGGTTGTCATTGATGGCAATCGATTGTTTATGAAGAACAGATGCTGAAACATGCTGCAACATAAATGCAAACACAGACGCAGAAAAACAGTACTGAAACAGCGTTGGAACACAGAAGCTAACGCAGATGGTTAAGGTTGTCATTGATGGCTACAACAGAAGAATGACGCAGATGATCAAGATTGTTTAGACGAACACAGAGGCTGCAACATCAATGCGAACACAGATGATGAAAC
>ML797067.1:211249-222558 GCA_009831015.1 Picea engelmannii
AAAAGGAGAGAAATTATTAATAATCTACACTAACTGATTCACCCCCCCCCTCTCAGTTAGTTCATACCTGTAACAGAGATGTGTGAGAGAGGGTTTCTTATGAACCATATCTCTTGTGGAGTATTTTCATTCAGTGTTGATGAGGGTGGTCGATTGACCTAGTAGCATGTAGTACCCACTTCCTCTGCTCAGAATTCTTGTCCTAACCCGACACCATTAAGCATGCACCTTTTTTTTCCCATCAGTGTCATATTCATCCTTTCTGCAACTCCATTTTGTTGAGGCATATATGGAGTAGCCTTCTTCATACATAATTATTTGAATTCATTTCCACGGAATTCTCCACCATTATCCATCCTCAATGCCTTAATTCTCTTCTCTGCCTGATTCTCCACAAGAGACTTAAAATATTTGAATTTGTCAAAGACTTCATATTTCTTCCTAAGGAAATATATCCATGTGTTGCTCAAGAATACATCTATCAATGATACATAGTACATAGATTTTCCTATTGATGGAACTGACATAGGTCCAAACACATCATTGTGCATCAAATGTAAAATTCCCTCTACCCTCGTTGCACCAGAGGGGAATCTTACTTGGTTCTACTTCCCATATATGCAATGTTCACATAAATAAAAATCTAGAGAGCAGTTAGACATACCTTCAACCATACCTTTACCCTATAGTACTCAAAGGCCCTTCTCTCCAATATTCCCCGATCTTTGATGCCACAACATCGTCTTTTCTCTAGAGACTATAGGAGTTTTTTCTTCTTCATATCCAATATCAGGAATAACAAAACTATTTCACCTATCACTAATATTGCTTCCTTGTAGCTTATACATATTTCCAATCCAAAATCCCTTTAGCAACACCATTTCTCCTCGAACCATCATGCATGTTTATTTCTCAAACATTGTTTTTACCCATGCATCATCCATTTTTCTTACAAAAATAAAACTTCTCGCCAATCCTGGGATGTGTATAACACCAGGGAGTGTTCTAATCCTTCCATTCATTAGCTTCAAGTTGACTTTTCGTCATCCTGTGATTTTGGCTATTGAGTCATCACCTAGGAAAACATCACCTCCATCATACCTTTCATATTCACAGAAACACTCCCTATGGGGAATCATATGAAAGGATGTGTCTGAGTCAACCATCCATGCCACATGATTTGCATGTGTGCTTGAAGAAGCCAAGTACACATCCCCTCCTTCTGTGGAGTTTTTTTCTTCTATAGAAGGAGCATCTTCAGATCCCTTTCCTCTCTCAACACTTTTGGATCTAAATTGCTTCTTGTAGTGCCCTTATTTTCCACATATCTAGCATACATTTACAAACTTCCTAGGAGATTTAGATCTTCCCTTATATTTAGATCCCCCACTTGAGGACTTAGATCTATTTCTTTTCTAGGAGCATCATCTTGCAAATAAGGCATTTGTACTATGTTCTTCCATGTTTTTCCATATTGTCTCCTCCGACAACAAGGATGAGACCACATCACCAAAACTTAAAGTACTTGTATTACTACATATGGCCACAACTAGACCATCCCATGAGTTTGGTAAAGAGCACAATAAACAGATACACTTATCTTCATCATAAATATTAATATCAACAGATAATATCTTATTTGCCATTGTATTGAAGGAATTCAAATTCTCTATCACCGAGTCTCCATATTTCATCCTCATGTTGTACAACTTCTTCCACAGGAACATATAGCTTAATAGGGACTTAGAATGATACAAATCCCCTAACTTATTCCATAAATCCTTGGTTGTAACTTCCCTTGACACATTCAATAACATTGAATCTAAGAGACACAATTGGATTGTTCTCTTCACCTTCCAATCCAACTTTACCCAGTCTTTTGTTGACATTGTTGTAGGTGTAGTATCTATATCCATAGTGATCCATTGATATTTCTCCACTAATATATCTTCCATATTGAGCTTCCACAGCTCAAAGATTTTCCCATTAAATTTATCTATCTGCATTTTCGAACTTATAGCCATTTTGTTTCACTTGAAGGATCAATACCACAGATCTCCCATTGCAACAAGGTTTATCATAGACCCGAGCCAAACCCTTAGCCACAAAGGCATCCCCCTGAAGCCAATAGAAAATCTGATACCAAATGTAGATTTTAACCTTGTAAAATTAATTATTGCAAACATATTATTAATAAAAATAGAAAAGATACAATGGCACACACACACACACACACATTACACAAAGATTTTACCCTCAAAACCAAGACTTCAAAAACTAGCATCATGTTTAGAGTTGCACCTCTAATATTCTATTCATCATATTGTTCATTTTTACAATACAATATGTCTATAGGATCCCATGGCATCCAAAATCCTAATCCATTGACTCGGATTAGTATACAACCCTAATTCCTTGATCAGAATTAGAAAACCATCGGTGAAAGCCATTTGTTGAAAAACCACTAAACCCCCCTATGACCCCCCCCCCTGTATTCCCAACACAATGTGGACACTAGGTCTAGTTGTCCAAAGAATATAACACATACATGACAAAAACTAGTAAAGGATTGGTCGACCCTTTCTCTATCATATTTTTTTTTTTGACAGGGATCCTGGGAAAGTGTCATCTCAACCTGTTCTTATACTATAGGTTGATCACTCATATGTTTATACTACTTGACTATTCAAAAATCCTATCTATATTTCCTTTCAAATAGTCATTTAGAACTATTCATTCCTAGATATGCCAATACTCATCATCAACAGGTGGTGTGGTTCTCATATGATTGTATTCATCATCATCATCAATTTTTACATATTGAGAAATCCTAATCTATCACGTGTGTAAATTTATTATCATAATGGTAATTATGAGTAGTGGGTGGTGTTATAGAGTAGCATCACACATCCTTATCACCTATTTGAAAGATAAATTTATCATCATTATTACTTATATAAAATTTGTATAGATTTGTTCAATTTAACGTTATATTCCAACAGAGGACAAACACCTTTAGTAACCACTCACATAACCAGATCAAAGTTGAACACATTGATATGTGTATGTGGTAAAACCCCTGGGGGAAACATCTAAATCCCCAACCAACACAACCACTTGAGGCAATTTATTAATGCAAAAGAAAAATATTGCAAGAGATTTACAAGAGATGTTTTCACAATTGATCACTGGAAAATGGCCCTTCATGCTCTTTAAATAGATATCATGGACCAATCGAGTGCTAATCCATGGATCAATGTAGTCATTAAGATCGAGGATACTATGATCTGTTAAATCACTCAATGTCGGGAACATATCATGACCATCAGATTAAAAATGCATACTAATGGATACTAAAGAAACACACTTGTTGGCCCTTGACCAAGTTTTGGAGAACCTTGGTCATGTTTGACCAATTTTGGGACTTCGATAGGCTGGTCGAAGACGGAGCACCTAGGCGAAGCGAAGATCACAGGAGCTCGCCCCCTTTTGCGAGATTTTTGGGTGTTAGGGTTTATGTAACAGGTATGGGATGTCGGCCCATGGGTTTTACCCATGTTTAGGCCCCTTTTGTAATATATAAATAAGTAGCTAGGCGATGTAGGGGAGAGACCTAGTAGTTGGATCTATGTGATAGAATTGGCTTAGTGCATGACTGGTTGGCTTAGTGCATACTATGTTGAGAACTTGCAAAGCTAAGTGCAATTGATTGTAAGAAAGCTCTGTGTTGTGCCAAGCTCGGAGAAGGAGAACCTAGCGAGGTGCGTGTAGATCTCCTATCCTATGCGGAGTTGGATTTGTGGCTCTGTGCATGTAAGAATATTGGAAGAAGATAATAAAGAAGAAGAAGAGTTAGTGGACGTAGCCCCACGTTGGGGGTGAACCATGTATATCCTGTGTTATGTGCTTTGCATTGTGTTCTTCTTGTATTTTCTTACTATTGTAGCCTTTATGTATGTTAGATTCATCTGATGTAGTAGCTTAGTTCTTAATAATGTGAATGAATGTTAGATCTGCTTGATGATTTGCTTGATGTTATGTGCTGAAAGATCAGATGTGTTAGATCGGAGTTAATACCACGATGTTCTGTAATTAGGGTTTTAACCTACGATGTGAATAAGAGTACAAACTAATGAATGTTAATTGCTAAGTGATATGTTAAGTATTGTGATCATAGATCTGTGTCCCAGCTAGGTTGTAGACACTTGAGTCCTGCAACCCCCCTGCCTCTACCTCAGGTGAAACTTCATCTGCTTTGCAGGTGTTGCCGAAAGGGCTGATAGTTAGGGTTTTGTTGGTGCACTGCTGAAGCGTTGAACCCTAAGTCTGCCCCTATGCCAACAAATGGTTCCGTTGTCAAGACCTGAAACTGTGATTGATGGGAACTAAAGAAAAGAGAAATCCTTGTGCGTAGATCTATTGATCTAGTGCACAGTATTGTACTCGACTTGCGAAGCTCTGTGCTAAGAAGGGAATCGGATCTGAAGAAAAGACGTAAGATCTTAAGGATTTGTGCTCTGATAAATGTAAGATAAGTGGAATTTTTTTTTTCGAAGGAATGGATCTAGGTATCCTTGATAGATTTTTTCCTAGTTTGAAAACTAGGGCACAACTAGAAGAAAGAAGATTTGATATGAATAGATCTAATAGAAATAGTGAAAGATATGTTATTCCTATGCATAGAAAGGACTTTTGGACTAACAAGTGGATGCAGGATCCTAGGAAGAATTATTTGCAGGTTCATCACTGTGACCCCAGTGCGTAGTACAAGAAAGGTTGGGGATCGTTTAAGAGAAAGAGAGGATTGACTCTTTGTTGTAATTGCAAAAGACCGAGACATCTTTCTAGGTAATTCCCTAGTAGAGGCTCTATTTGTATTTGTTGTAAAGTTGTTGGCCATGAAGTTTTGGATTGTCCTAGAATGATTGCTAAAGTTGAAAATATGAATATGAGACAAGAAAACCATGAGGAAGGTCAAGTGACTAAGACTCTGTTAGAACACCACAAAGAATCAGAGACTATATTATTGCAGATGAAAGAAACATTGAATGATCACAGAGACATTAGTTTATCAAAAATCTTAAAAGAAAAGGAGTGCCTAGAAACAAGAATAGGAGAGTTCGACATAGACTATGTTCTAGATAAGGAAACATAGGTTAACATTATGACATAAAGTACTTCGAAAAATTTGGGAAATCCTTTTATGGTTCCTTCATTGGGAGGAATAGGATTTTTCAAAGGAAAGTTGATAACCCTATGTGGAAGACTTACCCATGTACCTATGGTTGCTCATGGAGCATCAATGGACTAAGAATTTGAAGTCATTAAGTTTGTTGGGAATAGTGCCCCCTTTGCACTTTTTCTAGCAAGGCCCTAGATTGAGAAAGATCATATCCGAAGGAAAGAAGAAGAGGAATCTCTAGAACATAAAAAGAAAGAATTAAAGGATTTCATGGCTAGGAGAATAGCATGCTTAATAGAAGTACAAGAGGACAAGTCGAAGTAACTGAGGACCAGAGACTTAGCTGTCAAAGTTGAGAAAATGCAGGAAGGTTTGAAAAACATGTCCATACAAGAGAAACGAGCAGCTACCCCTGAAGTAATAAGAGAAGAGGTATTCCACTCAAACCTGTTGAAAGACCCTCAACAGTGCGAAGTTACTATGCTAAGAGAAGATAAGAATAAGAATGGAAAGAGGAACCCAGTGACTCAGATCACAGGAAAGAAAGCCAAAAATCTCAGCAAGAAGAAAGAAAAGTTAGAAAAATTGGAGGAGGTTCTGAAGAAGACCTCGCAGGAAGAAAGCTTGTAGAACTTGAACCTCGCTGGAATAGCAGAACAGTGCAGACTGACACTTCACCACGGCGAAGCAATATGACTGTTGGAAGCATCTCGACCATTAGAACGACGCTCCATAATGACTAGCAACACAGTTATTGCCAGAAAGATCGCCATTGGACCGTTGAGACCATGCCATAATGGATGGAATCGTATTGATTGAGGCATTCCTTCCCATTGGAGGAGTCTGTTACAACATTGTCTATTTAATCCATCAGATGTCTCACTGGGTACACGTTTGCAAATTGTGACTATTCGAGCCAACAGAGAACTCATTGCTATCGCGCAGTTCTTACTGAGACCTCACTGCCCATTCTACTACCTTGAGTGTTTGTCCGCTTACCCGAGATATCCAATCTCGAGCATGTATGTCTGGCGAACGTAGTGCAGTAGAGAAGTCCATGGAATAAATCCTAATAGACCTTATGGCTAAAAATTTCATGTCCGTAGGAGCACAGGCTTCGTCAACGAGAGGGTTACAAGCATCCCCATCGACTGCACGTCGATCTAGGCCCTCCCACACAATGACATAGAAACGAATCAAGCATCACGATGACCTCACGAATGTGAAGCTCATCCTGTCAGTCCTGCACAACTATATCTTGCCTCTGGCTGGCATGGTTATTCGTGACAATGTTTCGAGAGATATTGAGTACACCCTTATCACTGCATACCTCCCAAAGGGGATATGCGCTGTTGGACCACAGCTAGGACTGATCCCTGATCTTAAGATCAATTATTTTAACCTAGGAGGCCGAAAGAATTATGTGCTTCTCGCACCACATAAATATTTGACAAAGACAATGGGAAAGAAGTCGAAGATAGTCCCTCAACCTTGGACCAAGGAGATTGTGAGGTCCACTATCCTCAATGTCATGAAGATACCCCACTTCGGGAGACATCAAGAGGTTAAAGCGTGTGTTAAACTCCTCCTGGCGTGCCTCCATGGAGGTTATATATGTTTACCCAAGCGTGTGACTGTGGATCCAATGTTGATCCACATGATCATCAGATTAAGCATGCAGGGACCAAACCATCAGAAATTCTACCAAGAGAAGGCTACAGATCACGCACTGGCACAACGAATAAAAGACACCTACGGTGATGTGGAGAAGGGGAAGAAAGGCTACAAGGTACCCTCCATCCAAGATGGTGCAATGTGCCTAGATTTTCAGTTGATAGTAGGCAATCTCGTCAGGAAGAATAGACCAACGCAGGTCACGGGGTTCGTTGTCAACCTCACAGGAAAATGTGTTGAAGGGATGAAAATGAACTGAGCGAGCTACCTCGTCAACCAGTTGGAGCAAGATTGTCGTGAAGCACAAGATCAGGGCTACGAGTTTCACTTCATCTAGTTTTTTATTCTTGTTTCCTTCATCGTTTGGGATATGCCGGAACGAGCAACCTTCCCTGCATTCAATTTGTCTGAACCACTGGTCGCGAGGTTCACTACCATGTGGTATTCGAGCGACATGGTAAAACAATGGCAGTCGAATGCGGTGTTCCACACCTATTATTTACAACTAAAGAGGGACATTGAATCTTTCCCTCACATGACGTCGAATACACTCCATATTTTTAGGCCACTCGTGAAGTTCCACGCAGATGGGCACTTCATTTACCTCATTGCGCAGGGACAAGCACAAGAAAGAGTTGCATTCCTATTAAAAACTCACAGAGGAATATATGGAGGAAATAACCAAGGAATGGCCTGCAGAACTCCTTATACCCATTGAGAAGACAGAGCTCTCCAACCTCGACCTCATCGGAAGCTCTGTGGTCAACTGAGAAGAGTATGATGGACCAAGCAACAACAAAAAGAATAAGAAGGAAGAAGTGAAGGAAATGAACAGCGCATCGGAGGAAACTGTGCTTCATTCACCTGGAGGAAGAGGAGGTGACAAGGTGAACCAAAAAGAGAAAAATGAAGAATACAAATAGGAACAAGATGAAGTGACACTGCCTAAGCACCCCCTTATGGAGGTTGAGACATCGAGGAAAATAAAGGCTTCCCCAAGGAAAACCTCAGCTTGGAAGAAGTCACGTGAAAATAAGCCCCAGTTACAAATTGTACTTACAATGGATGACATTGATCTCATCATCGCCACTGTAGCAGACACTTCGGAGGATATTCTGTAGTGCAAAAAAGAAAAGCAAGAGATAATGTACGATAGGATTGATACGAAGCTAAAAGGGGTACAACAAGCCCTCTACTTGAGCCACACAGTGTCTATAGTGCCATCATCGTCATCGGAAGGTACAGAAGTGGGAGACGAGCCTGCCAAACTACTCAGATTATTAGATGCGACAGAGGCTTGCCTTCGACAAGTATAGGAAGACAAAGAAAAGGCCATAGAGGCCTTGAAATAAGAAAAGGAGGAAGCCCTAGAGCAATGTCGGATTGTGCATCAAGAGAACGATGACCTCCAGGTGAAGTTTGCAGAGGATAGAGCGCAGATCCAGAAGGAAAAAGAACAGTTGCTCGTGCAGCAGATGGGACTTAAGGAAGAAGTCACTAAAGCACTTCTCTCTATGTCAGGCTTGGCACAGATGGAAGAAGAAATAGTCGAGAGCTAGGTGGGGAAGCTCGCTGAAGCCATCCAGCAGCTTCAAGCAAGAGTCGCAAAAATGGAACTACAAGTAGTATCGAGCACTCCGCAGGAAGTGCGAGACCAGAGGGAAGAAACTACCAAGAGAGCAATCCAAACAATCAAGGCATTGGAATTAGAATGAAAGAAACTCAGTAATCAAAGTGCACAGACCTACAAGTGCCTTGGAGAGGACCCAGAACTAAGAACATTAGAAGCCCAACTCTAGGCGGTGAAGCAACAAGCATCGATAGTGCAAGCGGAGCTGAAACTATTGTCAACAGTCAAGAATATGAAAAGGTCGCAAGAGGTGCACACAGTTCAACAACAGGTCAATTCCATCCATAGTAGAGTCATGGAAGTGACCCAGAAACTCCAATTGGTGCAGGAAAAATCCTGCACACTTTTTGAATAAATCGAAGGACGAGGTGCACAACTGGAGCAAGTGGTCACCACAGTGGAATAGAGCTTGGAAGGATCGGTCACTGAGACATTCCTTCAAGAGTTCATCGAACAGGAGGCTCTGGCAAAGCAACATGTCGAAGCAGCTCGAGGCCTTCAAAGCAGAATTGCCCAGATCATAGTGACTCGGGACGAGTCACAGGTGAGTGTTAGGGGCCTATTGGCCCTTGACCACATTTTGGAGAACCTTGGTCCTGTTTGACCAATTTTGGGACTTCGACGGGCTGGTCGAAGATGGAGTGCCCAGGCGAAGTGGAGATCACGGGATCTCGCCCCCTTTTGCGGGATTTTTCGGTGTTATGGTTTATGTAACGGGTATGGGATGTCGACCCATGGGTTTTACCCATGTTTATGCCCCTTTTTTAATATGTAAATAAGTAGCTAGGCAATGTAGGGGAGATACCTAGTAGTTGGATCTATGTGATCGAATTGTCTTAGTGCATGACTGGTTGGCTTAGTGCATACTGTGTTGAGAACTTGCAAAGCTAAATGCAAGTCATTGTAAGAAAGCTTTGTGTTGTGCCAAGCTCGGGGAAGGAGGATCTGGCGAGGTGCACGCAGATATCATGTTGTTAAACCCTAATATTGGCTCATTACCCCTTAATTGGGGCATATTATATTAGTAATGTTATTTTATTTATGTCAGCTTTAGACCATTAGTTGTAATTATACCTCCTACTCTCCTATATATACCAAGGAGACATTTTCATTTTGAATCCTCTTGTACTTGAACATTTAAGTGGGGTAAAAGGAGGTTTCCCCCTCAAAGAGGCTTATTATCTGAAATTATCTCTTTTTCAATGCATTGAGTACTTTTTCTAAGGTTTTTCTATGCTATATTGATATTTGGTTCTTAACATATGGTATCAGAGCTCAAGGTCTTGGGGTTTCACTGCTACAACTGAGACACCTTGGAACTTTCCCTGTAAATTTTTTCTACAATGTTTTTGAAGGAAGGGCTTGGAGGATATTTAGTAGACATATCAAGGTACATTGGGTTCAAAATTAATCTCCTGAGGCCTTATACTTTCAGAGATACATCCTGTACAAGATAGGGTTCTAGAATCATCCTGAACTGAGTCATTGCGAAATTTTTTCTATAAAACATTTTCTGTAACGTTTCAAACCCTAAAATGTGGAGGATATTCACATAAATTAGTAAGGTATCTATGGTAAGAATTTCATCTTCTTGGTCATCTTAAATTTGTAGATACACCCTGTGTAAGATAGGGTATCTGACTAGTCCTATTGACTAGTCTCAAGAAGTTGTTTCAGGTAAAACAATCATAACTTCTTCCTAGAGTATCCAAATTGAGTGGGACTAGTTTCATTGGATTGTGGACCATCTGTAGTATTTCTGGTGTGAGTTTCAGAATTTTATATCAATTATTTTGTGCGGGGCACGCTATATAAGTGAGATCTCTTGGAAAGACCAAAAATCGGCAAGTTGTGGGGAAGTTACCATAAATTCCACTTGGCACATCCAATTTTGATCAGACCTGTGGCATTGTAGAGAAGAAATATTAGAGAACTACATAAAAGAAATTTTCATACCTAGAAGGGCCGAAACTTGGGAGATACAACAGAAGAAAGATTGTCTAGAAGAACCACCTCAAAATCAAGGTTCAAAAGTGATACTTGGCCAACATGCCACCCAAAATGGGAACTTCTACACCAAATAATCCTCCAGACAATCCTACTTGAACTCTTGATGAAGGTGAAGAAATGCGTAGGGACATAAATGATTTACAAAATAATATAGTAACAAAAGATGAACTACAAGTGATGATGGAGGGTTTAAAAGGGGTGATCATGGAAGTATTGAAAAAATTCATAACAGAGAAGACACCTGAAAGAGAAAATGCATCCCATGAAATTCATGATGAGGAAACAAGGAAGGTGAATCAAGAATGGACAAACTCCAACTTTGGTTTGAAGACCAACCATGTTCCTAAGATTGATATGAGGAAGTTTGATGGCAAGGACCCAATCACATGGATACTTCAGATGGATCAATTCTTTGATCTCCATAATGTGCCACATACACAAAAAGTACGAATTGCTTCTTTATATTTAGAACCTAATCAATTTGTATGGTATCGATGGATTTTTTCTCACAAATCACTCGTCACTTGGATAATTTTCACGGAAGAACTGATAGCACACTATGAGGATACAAGGAGCAATACCTTCTTTAGCCAACTAATAAATCTCAAGCAAAATGGTTTAGTTATCGAGCACATTGAGAACTTCCAAAGATTGAATATAAAGGTAACTGATATTCTAGATGAGCACGTGATTGATGTATTCATAGGAACTTTAAAGGATAACATTCAACATGAGGTTCGCCTTTGGGAACCCAAATCATTGGAGAATGCATTTAAGGTGGCAAGAAATGTTGAAAGTAAAAATATGGCTATG
>ML797067.1:225591-244378 GCA_009831015.1 Picea engelmannii
CCAAGAAGGATAATAAATTATCACCAAAGTACTATGGCCCTTATAAGGTGTTGCAAAAGATTGGTACTATGGCATACAAATTGGAGTTTCCTACATCTTCATGAGTACACCCAGTTTTCCATGTTTCATGATTAAAGAAGGTTATAGGCAACAAGATCCCAGTTCAAACTATATTGCCAGAACTTGACGAGGAAGGAAAAATCATATTGGAGATTGAAGGAATCACTGACACAAGAATTCGCGAGTTGAGGAATAGATCCATTTCAGAGTATCTCATTAAATGGAGGAAAGTACCGGCTAAAGATTCCACTTGGGAAGATGAATCTTTTATACAAAATCATCCAGAGTTACTCAAGCATTGCAGACAACACTTGTCTCAAGGGGAGGAGCATGTTAAGCCTTAATATTGGCTCATTACCCCTTAATTGGGGCATATTATATTAGTAATGTTATTTTATTTAAGTCGTCTTTAGGCCATTAGTTGTAATTATAGCTCCTAGTATCCTATATATACCAAGGAGACATTTTCATTTTGAATCATCTTGTACTTGAACATTTAAGTGGGGTAAAAGGAGGTTGCCCCCTCGAAGAGGCTTATTATCTGAAATTATCTCTTTTTTAAGGCGTTGAGTACTTTTTCTAAGGTTTTTCTATGCTATATTGATATTTTGTTCTTAACACCTATCCTATGCAGAGTTGGATTTTTGGCTCTATGCATGTAAGAAGATTGGAAGAAGAAAATAAAGAAGAAGAAGAGTTGGTGGACGTAGCCCCACGTTAGGGGTGAACCACGTATATCCTGTGTTATGTGCTTTATGTTGTGTTCTTCTTGTATTTTCTTAGTGTTGTAACATTTATGTATGTTAGATGCATCCGATGTAGTAGCTTAGTGCTTAATAATGTGAATGAATGCTATATATGCTTGATGCTATGTGTTGAATGATGAGATGTGTTAGATCAGGGTTAATACCGCATTGTTCTGTAATTAGGGTTTTAACCTATGATGTGAATAAGATTATAGACTAATGAATGTTAATTTCTAAGTGCTCTTTTAAGTATTGTGATAACAAATATGTGTCCCAGCTAGTTTGTAGACACTTGAGTCTTGTAACCCCCCTGCCTCTACCTCAGGTAACACTTCATCTGCTTCACAGGTGTTGCCGAAAGGGCCAGTAGTTAGGGTTTTTTTGGTGCCAACAAATGGTTCTGTTGCTAGGACCTAAAACTGTGATTGTTGGGAACTGAAGAAAAGAGAAATCTTTGTGCGTAGATATGTTTCTCTAGTGCGGAGTATTCTACTCGACTTGTGAAGCTCTGTTCTAAGAAGGGAATCGGATCTGAAGAAAAGAGGTAAGATCTTAAATCTGTGTGCTCTGATAAAGGTAAGATAAGTGGAAATTTTTGTTTTGAAGGAATGAATCTAGGTATTCTTGGTAGATTTTGTCCTAGTCTGAAAACTAGGGCACAACTAGAAGAAAGAAGACTCGATATGAATAGATCTGATAGAAATAGTGAAAGATATGTTATTCCTATGCATAAAAAGGAATTTTGGACTAACAAGTGGATGCAGGATCCTAGGAAGAATTATTTTTAGGTTCATCATTATGACCCCAGTGCGCAGTATAGGAAAGGTTGGGGATCGTTTAAGAGAAAGAGAGGATTGACTCTTTGTTATAGTTGCGGAAGACCGGGACATCTTGCTAAGGAATGCCCTGGTAGAGGCCCTATTTTTCTTTGTTGTAAATCTATTGGCCATGAAGTTTTGGATTGCCATAGAATGATTGCTAAAGTTGAAAAGATGAATATGAGACCAAAAAAACCATGAGAAAGGTCAAGTGACTAAGAATCTATTAGAAAACCAAAAAGAATCAGAGACTATATTATTGTAGATGAAAGAAACACTGAATGATCACAGAGACATTAGTTTATCAGAGATCTTAAAAGAGAAGGAGTGCATAGAAACAGGAATAGGAGAATTCGACAAAGACTTTGTTCTAGATAAGGAAACACAAGTGAAAATTATGACAGAAAGTACTTGGGAAATTTTGGGAAAGCCTGCTATGGTTCCTTCATTGGGAGGAATAAGAGTTTTCAAAGGAAACTTGATAACCCTATGTGGAAGACTTACCCATATACCTATGGTTGCTCATGGAGCATCGATGGATGAAGAATCTGAAGTCATTAAGTTTGTTGGGAACAATGCCCCCTTTGCACTTTTGCTAGGAAGGACATGGATTGAGAAACATCATATCTAAAGGAAAGAAGAAGAGGAAGCTCTAGAACAGAAAAAGATAGAATTAAAGGATTTCATGGCTAGGAGAATAGCGTGCTTAATAGAAGAACAAGAGGGCAAGTCGAAGTAGTAGATGACCAAAGAATTAGCTGTCGAAGTTGAGAAAATGTAGGAAAGTTTGAAAAACATGTCCATACAGGAGAAAGGAGCACCTACCCTTGAAGTAATAAGAGAAGAGGTATTCCACTCAAACCCGTTGAAAGACCGTCAACATTGCGAAGTTACTATGCTAAGAGCAGATAAGAATAAGAATGGAAAGAGGAACCCAGTGACTCAGATCGTATGAAAGAAAGCCAAAAAGCTCAATAAGAAGAAAGTAAAGTTAGAAAAATTGCAAGAGGTTCCGGAGAAGACCTCGCAGGAAGAAAGCTTGCAGAACTTGAACCTCACCAGAATAGCAGAACAATGCAAACTGGCACTTCACCACGATGAAGCCATATGACCATTGGAGGTGTCACAACTGTTAGAATGACGCTCCATAATGGCTAGCAACATAGTTATTGCCAAAAATATCACCATTGGAACGTTGAGACCATGCCATAATGGATGGAATCGTATTGATTGAGGCATTCCTGCCCATTGGAGGAGTCTATTACGACATTGTCTATTTAATCCATCAGATGTCTCACTGGGGGCACTCTTGCAAATTGTGATTATCTAAGCTAACAGAGAACTCATCGTTATCGCGCAATGCTTACTGAGACCTCACCACCTGTTCTGCTACCTTAAGTTTTTGTCTGCTTACCCCAGATATCTGATCTCTAGCGTGTATGGCTAGCGAACGCAGTGCAGTAGAGAAGTACGTGGGAGAAATCCTAATAGACCTTATGGCTGAAAACATCATGTCCGCAGGAACACAGGCTTTGTCGATGAGACGGTTATAAGCATCCCCATCGACTGCACGCCAATCTAGGCCCTCTCGCACAGTGATAGAGAAACCGAGCAAGCATCGTGATGACCTCGCGAATGTAAATCTGATCCCTTCAATCCTTCCCGACTATATCCCGCCTATGGCTAGCACGGTTAGTCATGATAACGTTCTGAGATATTTCGAGTACACCCTTATCGCTGCGTACCTCCCGAAGGGGATACGCACAGTTGGACCACAGCCAGGACTGATCCCTGATCTTAAGATTAGCGATTTTAACCTAGGAGACAAAAAGAATTATGTGATGCTCGCACCGCATAAATATTTGACAAAGACAATGGGGAAGAAGCCAAGATATTCTCCCAGCCTTGGACCAAGGAGATCGCAAGGTCCACTATCCTCAATGTCATGAAGATACTCCAGTTCGACAGACATCAGGAGGTTAACGCATGCGTTAAACTCCTCTTGTCATGCTTACATGGAGGTTATCTATGGTTAGACAGGCGTGTGACTATGGATTCGGTGATGATCCACATGATCATTGGATTAAGCATGCAAGGACCAGACCCTCATAAATTCTACCCAAGCAAGGTTGTAGATCGCACCCTGGCGCAGCAAATAAAAGACACGTATGGCGATGTGGAGAAGGGGAAGAGCAGCTACAAGGTATCCTCCATCCAAGATGGCACAGTGCGCCTAGCTTGTTAGTTGATAGTAGGAAATATCATTAGGAATAATAGACCAACACAAGTCACGGGGTTCACTGTCAACCTCGAAGGAAAATGCATTGAAGGGATGAAAATGAACTGGGCGAGCTACCTCGTCAAACAGTTGGAGAAAGATTGTCGCGAAGCACAGGATCATGGATACGAGTTTCACTTCAGCTGGTTGTTGATTTCCGTTGCCTTCATCACTTGGGAGATGCTGGAAAGAGCGACCTTCCCTGCACTCGAGCTGTCTAAACCACTGGTCGCAAGGTTCACTACCCTATGGTATTCGAGCGACATGGAAAAACAATGGCAATCGAATGCGGTGTTCCACACCTATTATTTACAACTAAAGAGGGCCATTGAATCCTTCCCTCACATGACGTTGAATACACTCCATAGGTTCAGGCCACTCGCAAAGTTCCACGCAGATGGGCACTTCATTTACCTCACTGTGCATGGGGACAAACGTAAGGAAGAGTTGCAGTCCTATTACAAACTCACAGAGGAAGATATGGAGGAAATAACCAAGGAATGGCCTGCAAAATTCCTTGTACCCATCGAGCAAACAAAGCTCTCCATCCCCAACCTCATTGGAAGCCCTGTGGTCACTCGAGAAGAGTATTATGGACCAAGCAGCAGTAAAAAGAAGAAGAAGGAAGAAGTGCAGAAATTGAACAATGCATCGGAGGAAATTGTGCCTGATTCACCTGGAGGAGGAGGAGGTGACGAAGTGAACCAAGAAGAGAAAAATGAAGAGGACAAACAAGAACAAGGCAAAGTGACACCGCCTAAGGACCCCCTTACGGAGGCCGAGACATCCAAGAAAAGAAAGGTTTCCCCGAAGAAACCCTCACCACGGAAGAAGTCACGAGCGAATAAGCCCCAGTTACAAACTATGCTTACAGTGGATGACATTGATCTCATCATCGCCACTGCAGCAGACACTTCGGAGGATATTTTGTAGTGCAACGAAGAAAAGAAAGAGACAATGTACGATAGTATTGAGACAGAGTTGAAAGGGGTACAGCAAGACCTCTACTCGAGCCGCGCAGTGTCTACATCACCATCATCGTCATCTTAAGTTATATAAGTGGGAGACAAACCTGCCCAACTACGCAAATTAGCAGATGCGACAGAGGCTCTCCTTCGACGAGTACAGGAAGAGAAAGAATAGGACATAGAGGCCCTGAAACAAGAAAAGGAGGAATCCCTAGAGCAACGTCGGATTGCACAGCAAGAGAAAGATGACCTCTAGATGAAGTTTGCAGAGGATAGAGGGTAGACCCAGAAGGAAAAAGAACAGTTGCTCATGAAGAAGATGGGAGTTCAGGAGGCAGTCACTAGAGAACTTCACTCTGTGTCGGGCCTGGCACATATGGAAGAAGAAACATCCAAGAGCCAAGTGGGGAAGCTCGTTGAAGCCATCCAGCAACTTCAAGCAAGAGTCGCAGAACTGGAACTATAAGTAGTACTGAGAACTCTGCAGGAAGTGCGATACCAAAGGGAATAAATTGTTAGGAGCGCAGTCAAACGAATCAAGGAATTGGCATTAGAATCCAAGAAATTCAGTAATCGAAGTGTGCAGACCTACGAGTTCCTTGCAGAGGACCCAGAACTAAGAACATTAGAAGCCCAACTCCAGGAGGTGAAGCAACAAGAATTGACAGTGCAAGCGTAGCTGAAACTACTGTCAACAGTCGAGAAGATGAAAAGGTCACATGAGGTGCACACAATTTAGTAACAGGTCAATGCCATCCAGAGTAGAGTCATGGAAGTGACCCAGAAAATCCAGTTGGTGCAGGACAAAGCCTGCACACTTTTTGAAGAAATCGAAGGACGAGGTGCACAGCTGGAGAAAGTGGTCAACACGATGGAACAACGCTTGGAAGGATCGGTCACCGATAAATTCCTTCAAGAGTTCACCAAACAAGAGGCTCTAGCGAAGCAGCTCGAGCCAAGCTCGAAGCCTTCGAAGCAGAATTTCCCAAATCAGAGTGACTCGAGACAAGTCACAGGTGAGTGTTGGGGGCCTGTTGGCCCTTGACCAAGTTTTGGATAACCTTGGTCATATTTGACCAATTTTGGGACTTCGACAGGATGGTCGAAGACAGAGCACCTAGGCGAAGCGGAGATCACAGGATCTCGCCCCCTTTTGCGGGATTTTTGGGTGTTAGGTTTTATGTAATGGGTATGGGATGTCGGTCTATGGGTTTTACCCATGTTTAGGCCCCTTTTGTAATATATAAATAAGTAGCTAGGCGATGTAGGGGAGAGACCTAGTAGTTGGATCTATGTGATAGAATTGGCTTAGTGCATGACGGGTTGGCTTAGTGCATACTGTGTTGAGAACTTGCAAAGCTAAGTGCAAGTGATTGTAAGAAAGATCTGTGTTGTGCCAAGCTTGGGGAAGGAGGATCTGGCAAGGTGCGCACAAATCTCCTATCCTATGTGGAGTTGGATTTGTGGCTCTGCGTGTGTAAGAAGACTGGAAGAAGATAATAAAGAAGAAGAAGAGTTGGTGTACATAGCCCCACGCTGGGGGTGAACCACATATATCCTGTGTTATGTTCTTTGTGTTGTGTTCTTCTTGTATTTTCTTAGTGTTGTAACCATTATGTATGTTAGATGCATATGATGTAGTAGCTTAGTGCTTAATAATGTGAATGAATGCTATATCTTCTTGATCTTATGTGTTGAATAATGAGATGTGTTAGATCGGGGTTAATACCGCGTTGTTCTATAATTAGGTTTTTAACCTGTGATGTGAATTAGAGTACAGACTAATGAATGTTAATTGCTAAGTTCTCTGTTAAGTATTGTGATCACAGATCTGTGTCCCAACTAGGTTTTAGACACTTGAGTCCTGCAACCCCCCCTACCTCTACCTCGAGTGAGACTTCATCTGCTTCACAGGTGTTGTCGAAAGGGTCAGTAGTTAGATTTTTTTGGTGTGTTGTTGAAGCATTGAACCCTGGGTCTTCCCCTATGCCAACAAATGGTTACGTTGTCGAGACTTGAAACTGTGATTGCTGGGAACTGAAGAAAAGAGAAAGCTTTGTGCATAGATCTGTTTCTCTAGTGCACAGTATTCTACTCGACTTGCGAAGCTCTGTGCTAAGAAGGGAATCATATTTGAAGAAAAGAGGTAAGATCTTAAAGCTTTGTGCTCTGATAAAGGTAAGATAAGTGGAAATTTTTGTTTCAAAGGAATGGATCTAGGTATGCTTGATAGATTTTGTCCTAGTCTGAAAACTAGGGCACATCTAGAAGAAAGAAGATTTGATATGAATAGATCTGATAGAAATAGTGAAAGATATGTTATTCCTATGCATAGAAAGGATTTTTGGACTAACAAGTGGATACAGGATCCTAGGAAAAATTATTTGCGGGTCCATCACTGTGACCCCAATGCACAGTACAGGAAAGGTTGGGGATTTTTTAACAAAAAGAGAGGATTGACTCTTTGTTATAGTTGCAGAAGACCAGGACATATTGCTAAGGAATGTCCTGGTATAGGCCCTATTTGTCTCTGTTGTAAATTTGTTGGCCATGAAGTTTCTGATTTCCCTAGAATGATTGCTAAAGTTGAAAATATGAATATGAGACACGAAAACCATGAGGAAGGTTAAGTGACTAAGAATATGTTAGAACACTGGAAAGAATCAGAGACTATATTATTGCAGATGAAAGAAACACTAAATGATCACAGAGACATTTGTTATTAGAGATCTTAAAATAGAAGGAGTGCATAGAAACAAGAATAGGAGAATTCGACATAGACTATGTTCTAGATAAGGAAACACAGGTGAACATTATGACAGAAAGTACTTGGGAAATTTTGGGAAAGACTGTTATGGTTCCTGCATTGAGAGGAATAGGATTGTTCAAAGGAAAGATGATAACCCTATGTGGAAGGCTTACCCATGTACCTATGGTTGCTCATGGAGCATCGACGGACGAAGAATTTGAAGTCATTAAGTTTGTTGGGAACAATGCCCCCTTTACACTTTTTCTAAGAAGGACCTGGATTGAGAAAGATCATATCCAAAGGAAAGAAGAAGAGGAATCACTAGAACAGAAAAAGAAAGAATTAAAGGATTTCATGGCTAGGAGAATAGCATGCTTAATAGAAGAACAAGAGGACAATTGGAAGAAACTGAGGACCAGATACTTAGCTGTCAAAGTTTAGAAAATGCAGGAAAGTTTGAAAAACCTGTCCATACAGGAGAAACGAGAACCTACCCCTGAAGTAATAAGAGAAGAGGTATTCCACTCAAACCTGTTGAAATACCCTCAGCAGTGCAAAGTTACTATGCTAAGAGAAGATAAGAATAAGAATGGAAAGAGGAATCTAGTGACTCAGATCACAGGAAATAAAGCCAGAAAGCTCAGCAAGAAGAAAGCAAAGTTAGAAAAATTGTAGGAGGTTCTGAAGAAGACCTCACAGGAAGAAAGCTTGCAGAATTTGAACCTCGCCGGAATAGCAGAACAACGCAGGCTGGTAGTTCACCACGGTGAAGCAATATGACCGTTGGAGGCATCCCGACCATTAGAACAATGCTCCATAACAACTAGCAATGCAGTTATTGTCGGAATGATCGCCATTGGACCGTTGACACTGCACCATAACGGATGGAATCATATTGATTGAGGCATTCCTACCCATTGGAGGAGTCTGTTACGACATTGTCTATTTAAACCATCATATGTATCACTAGGGACACTTTTGCAAATTTTGATTATCCGAGCCAACAGAGAACTCATTGCTACCATGCAGTGCTTACTAAGACCTCGCCACCCATTCTGCTAACTTGAGTGTTTGTCCGCTTACCCGAGATATACGATCTCGAGCGTGTATGTCTAGTGAATGCAGTGTAGTAGAGAAGTCCATGGAAGAAATCCTAATAGACCTTATGGCTGAAAAGGTCATGTCCACAAGAGCACAAGCTTCGTCGACGAGAGGGTTACAAGCATCCCCATCAACTGCATGTCGGTCTGGGCCCTTCCGCACAGCAATAGAGAAACAAAGCAAGCATCACTACGACCTCGCGAACACGAAGCTCATCTTGTCGATCCTGCCCAACTATATCCCACCTCTGGCTACCGCAGTTAGTCGTGACAGTGTTCTGAGAGATTTCCAGTACACCCTTATCCCTGCGTACTTCCTGAAGGGATACGCGCAGTTGGACCACGGATAGGACTGATCCCTAATCTTAAGATCAGTGATTTTAACCTAGGATACCAAAAGAATTATGCGCTACTCGCACCACATAAATATTTGACAAAGACAATAGAGAATAAGTCGAAGATAGTCCCATAGCCTTGAACCAAGGAGATCGCGAGGTCCACTATCCTCAATGTCATGAAGATACCCCACTTCGAGAGATATCAAGAGGTTAACCCGTGTATTAAACTCCTCCTATCGTGCTTCCATGGAGGTTATCTATGGTTAGACAGGTGTGTGACTGTGGATCTGAAGTTGATCTACATGATCACTAGATTAAGCATGCAGGGACTAGACCCTCAGAAATTCTACCCGGGGAAGGTTGCAGATCGCGCCCTGGCGCAGTGAATAAAAGACACCTATGGCGATGTGGAGAAGAGGAAGCGGGGCTACAAGGTAGCCTCCATCCAATATGGCGCAATGTGCCTAGCTTGTGAGTTGATAGCAGGCAAGCTCGTCATGAAGAATAGACCAACGCGGGTCATAGGGTTCATCGTCGACCATCTCAAAAAAATGCATTGAAGGGATGCAAATGAACTGGGCGAGCTACCTTGTGAACCAGTTGGAGCAAGATTGTCATGAAGCATAGGATCAGGGCTACAAGTTTCTCTTGGGAGATGTCGGAAGGAGCAACCTTCCCTATAGTCGAGTTGTCTGAACTACTGGTCGCGAGGTCCACTACCCTATGGTATTCGAGCGACATGGAAAAACAATGGCAGTTGAATGCGGTGTTCCACACCTATTATTTACAACTGAAGATGGCCATTGAATCCTTCCCCCTCATGACGCCGAATACACTCCATAGTTTCAAGCCACTCATGAATTTCTGCGTATATAAGCACTTCATTTACCTCACTGCGCGAGGGGACGAACACAAGGAAGAGTTGCAGTCCTATTACAAACTCACAAAGGAAGATATGGAGGAAATAACCAAGGAATGGACTATAGAATTATTTACACCCATCAAGAAGACAGATCTCTCTGACCCCAACCTCATTGGAATCCTTGTGGTCACCCGAGAAGAGTATGATGGACCAAGTAGCAACAAAAAGAAGAAGAAGGAAGAAGTGCAGGAACTGAACAGCGCATCGAAGGAAACTGTGCATGATTCACCTGGAGGAGGGGGAGGTGACGAAGTGAACCAAGAAGAGAAAAATGAAGAAGACAAATAGGAATAAGGCAAAGTGACACCACCTAAAGACCCCCTTATGAAGGCCGAGACATCCAAGAAAAGACAGGTTTCCCTAAAGAAACCCTCAGCATGGAAGAATACACGAGTGAATAATCCCCAGTTACAAATTGTGCTTACAGTGGATGACATTGATCTCATCATCATCGTTGTAGTAGACACTTCGGAGGATATTCTATAGCGCAATGAAGAAAAGAAAGAGACAATGTACGATAGGATTAATACGGATATGAAAGGGGTACAACAAGACCTCTACTCAAGCCGCGCAGTGGCTACAACGCCATCATCGTCATCAGAAGGTATAGAAGTGGGAGACGAGCCTTCCCAACTACACAAATTGGAAGATGCGACAAAGGATCGCCTTCGATGAGTATAGGAAGAGAAAAAATAGGTCATAGAGGCCTTGAAACAAGAAAAGGAGGAATCCCTAGAGCAATGTCGGATTGCGCAGCAAGAGAAAGATGACCTCCAAGTGAAGTTTGCAGAGGATAGAGCACGGATCCAGAAGGAAAAATAACAATTTCTCGCGGAGCAGATAGGAATTAAGGAGGCATTCACTAGATAACTTCGCTATGTTCCAGTCCTGGCACAAATGGAAGAAGAAACAGCCGAGAGCCAGGTGGGGAAGCTCGTTGAAGCCATCCAACAGCGACAACAAGAGTCTCATAACTGGAACTACAAGTAGTACTGATCACTCCGCAGGAAGTGCGAGACCAGAGGGAAGAAAATGCTAGGAGTGCAGTCAAAAGAATCAAGGAATTGGCATTAGAATGCAAGAAACTCAGTAATCAAAGTGCGCAGATCTACGAGCGCCTTGCATAGGACCTAGAACTAAGAACATTAGAAGCCCAGATCTAGGAGGCAAAGCAACAAGCATTGATAGTGCAAGCGCAGCTGAAACTATTGTCAGCAGTCAAGAAGATGAAAAGGTCACAGAAGGTGCACACAGTTTAGCAACAGGTCAATGCCATCCGGAGTAGAGTCATGGAAGTGACCCAAAAACTCCAGCTGGTGTAGGATGAAGCCTGCACACTTTTTGAAGAAATCAAAGGACGAGGTGCACATCTAGAGAAAGTGGTCACCATGGTGGAACAACTCTTGGAAGGACCAGTCACTAAGACAGTCCTTCAGGAGTTCGTCGAACAGGAGGCTCTGGCGAAGCAGCAGGTCGAAGTAGCTCGAGGCCTTCGAAGCAGAATTTCCCAAATCAGAGTGACTCGGGACGAGTCACAGGTGAGTGTTGGGGGCTTGTTGGCCCTTGACCAATTTTTGGAGAACCTTGGTCATGTTTGACCAATTTTGGGACTTCGACGGGCTGGTCAAAGACGAAGCGCCCAGGCAATGTGGAGATCACGGGATCTCGCCCCCTTTTGCAGGATTTTTGGTTGTTAGGGTTTATGTAATGGGTATGGGATGTTGGCTCATGGTTTTTACCCATGTTTAGGCCCCTTTTGTAATATATAAATAAGCAGCTAGGCGATGTAGGGGAGAGACCTAGTATTTGGATCTATGTGATCGAATTGGCTCAGTGCATGACTGGTTGGCTTAGTGCATATTGTGTTGAGAACTTGCAAAGCTAAGTGCAAGTGATTGTAAGAAAGCTATGTATTGTGCCAAGATCAGGGAAGGAGGATATGGCAACGTGCACACATATCTCCTGTCCTATGCGGATTTGTCTTTGTGGCTTAAAGAAGAAGAAGAAGAAGAGGTGATGGACATAGCCCTACATTGGGGTGAACCACGTATATCCTGGGTTATGTGCTTTGTGATGTGTTCTTCTTGTATTTGAGTAGTGTTGTAACCTTTATGTATGTTAGATGCATCTGATGTAGTAGCTTAGTGCTTAATAATGTGAATGAATGTTAGATCTTCTTGATATTAAGTGTTGAATGATGAGATGTGTTAGATCGGGGTTAATACCATGTTGTTATGTAATTAGAGTTTTAATCTACGATGTGAATAAGAGTACAGACTAATGGATGTTAATTTCTAAGTGCTTTGTTAAGTATTGTGATCACAGATCTGTTTCCTATCTAGGTTGTAGACACTTGATTCCTACAACCCCCCTGCCTCTACCTCAGGTGAGACTTCATCTGCTTTGCAGGTTTTGCCGAAAGGGTCGATAGTTAGGGTTTTGTTGGTGCATTGTTGAAGCGTTGAACCCTGGGTCTACCCCTGTGCCAACAACACTTTAACCTAACAACACATTATACCAATTTGATCTTAACTAACTCTTAAGTGTCTAATTATCCTAACAAAAATGTTACGAAATTCATTTGTATAGTTTACCTATATTCACTATAATTAATTTATGTATACTTTAGTTGAATTATATTGATTTTTGGTTGTATCTTTGTTGTTTTAAATTAACATAAATGTCTCTAGGAATGTTAGGTTTTGAACACCAAGTGGACCTGCTTTTCAATGGATTAAAATTTGTTGAAGGAATAGCCTTGCCAAATAGAAAACAATTACACAATAGAAACATCAAGCATGGATGTCTAGTTGTAAATGTTACTAAGGTTTTTAATGGAGATATCTCAATTGTCGCATGCATCAAGAGGTGCAGATACATTTGTTATAAGCAAAAGGTGATTTAATTGAATGGGATGCATCATAGATTTTGAACCGCATTGACTATACTCTACAACATGTTGAGTTGAAGGAGATAACCGGTGTTGACTCTAACAGTGGAGATAAAAATATTAAACATGCGTCTAATTTTTATTTTCTTCTTATAAAATTCATATTGTTACATAGATGTTTAAATCATAGATATTGCATTTCCATAGGTCTTGTAAAAATGTAGATGAAAACCAATCTATTAAATGGAAGCTTTTGGGATCCTTCTCATTTGGTGTGATAGCATAGGAACTATTGTTTCCTTGTGATATTTAATCATCGGAGTTACAGTTTGGAAGCCTTGTATCTTGGTCAATAAACAAATGGTGGATTTAAATATATGTTTATTCTTAAATGTTGAAATCATTAAGTAGTTTGAAGGCTAAACGACATAAACAAACCAAAATCACAACATTAAGTTAGTGGGAAAAAAGGTGAATCACTCCATTAGTTTTCTTCACAACCAAATTATATTGCTAGGGGTTAATATCAAATGTTCTATAAGGAGAGGTGGTGCACTTTGCACCACTATATGGAAATGAATTTGTAATTTTAATCTAGAAATTCTTTGTCCATTGCGAGAATTTTTTCTTATCAAAAGGTTCTCTCTGAAGATGGCATGCAAACTACTCACTTGACCTTAATGATGCCCCTTTAGATGCGATATTAAAAAAAAATGCAAAGGAACCTAGTGTCAACAATTGGGAAGTATTTGAAGCATGTCCTCTACAGATGGTGTATCCACCAATGGATAATGTAGATTGTGCTAATAAAAAATGTGACAACAAATCCATACAATATTATAAAATTCCAAATTAGGAATGCATATTTTAAAAGGAAGTTGGGCACAATATATGTAGAAACATTTGATGAAAGTGCATTCTATGAAAAAATGGGCATTACATTTTGTTGTCAATTTTTTTGTGTTTCTAAATTCCATTTCAATCAATGGTTTAGGGTAATATGAAGGTGCATCTCATAAATGAAAATTCAAAAAGATACTTTACATTAAATTCTCTTGCATAGAATGCCTCTATTGCCAAACGCAGATAAGAAAATAAAAGAATTATATTTACAATAAAATTTGACACAGTAGATGTATGTCAAAATGCATGGTTTGCATGTTATGGAATAAAAAGAAACACTTTCTACCATTATAAGAATATGTTTAGAAATGGCGATTTGAAGTTCGTGAATGACAATAGTGGATTGCAAAAATCTAGATAAAATAATATTGTAATAGTAGCCAATGTTAATAAGATTGTGGAGAAAAATTCAGATAAGAATCCACATCTAACACATTCAATAAGTCAATATGGAACAAGAGAACCTCTCAAATTATTTTCATCTAATATGTCCCATGATTTGCTCTTTAAGATGGATAATGAGAAAATTCAATGGATCGCACCTTCTTTGATGTCACAATCCAGTTTTATAAAAGTAGTGAGAAAACAATGTTTAGATGTTGCAATCATGAACAACAACTTCTTTGCAAGGTGTAATGATTGTATGTCAATCATGAACAAGCTTACACATGGACCCGAGACTACAGGATTTGGCCACTTTAGTATTTCCTTTTTTGATGTGGGTTCAAATTTCATTGTGAGTTCATTGGCTAAATGTCTAAAGGATCATGAGGAATTGATGGTGTATCAATATGTGGATTTGTTTTACAAAAGGGGAACATCAAAGAACCCATTACATGAAGCTAAATTACAATCTAAGTCTTATGAAAAATGTTTGATTACAAGAGAGATGATATGCAAGCACATGAGATAAGATAAGTGTTGATAATACAAACTTTTGTTGGGAATGCAAGAACATGAGATAAGTGTCGATAATACAAACTTTTGTTGGGAAAATAGAAAATTGTTACCAATATTATTGTTGCAAGTGGACAACTGTGTAGGAAAAAACAAAAATTGTTGTGTTTGCATTTTTATTATTTTTAACATCAAGGAGGGTATTTGATATTGTTGAAGTTGGGTTCCTCCCCATGTGACATGCACGTGAAGACATAGATGAAATTTATGGGAGGTTATCAACTAAATTACTGCGAAAAGATATATTTTCACTACCAAAGATGATGGACACTTATAGGAGATTTGAGGATCATGATTCCTATGTTCCATATTTAATTGATGATTTTTTTTACTTGAAGAGATTTTTGGAACCACGCCTTTTTTATGGTAACTCCGAGAACACATGTATCAAAGGATGTCAATTCTTCAAATTACAGCTCATTAATGACAAACCAGTTATACAATATAAGCCTTTCTTTGGGATGAAAATTGGTCACCTCCTACTAATATGTGGCGTTATTTACCTAATGGTAGTCCAGGCTTACCAATGGGGTAGCCTCGATTATTGAATCTACAAGAAAGGAGACCTTTTGATATGGATGAAATAAAAAAGCGATTAGAAACATATATTTCATTCTAGAAGAAAGGGATGGACAAGGGAGAGGAACAATATTGGCATCCCAAGATAATTTATTGGGAGACTATACATAAATCTTTGGACACCCCATTTTAGAGCATTGAGCACTCAATAACTCATTTCTAGCCATCCACAATGCAAGAAATAAGAAGCAATGCTCCTATAAACTCCTCACATGAAGTTATGGAAATGTACTTGATCAAAAATGACCCCACAATTGAGGATTTCTACATTGGACCTCTATGTAACAAACCTAGAGATTCATTCACTGCAAAGGATGATGTTGTAGAGGGACAATGTTCATAATACAATAACTAGATCAAGATAGTGCAATATGGTTGGGTAGGACAAAGGGAAGTGTTTATTAAGACCTGGATGCTAGTATTGAGTCTTACAAAGTAGAGGTTTAGTTAAAAAAGAATTGTATAAAAATTGTTTAAATAAAAAAAACAATGAGTTGTTGGTTCAGAAAAAACATGTTCATTGATGTTAATAGCATCATATGGGCATGGTCGCCCAGGGTAGGATGGACATGAGAGAAAATAAACATAACCAAGAAGGGCCTTGAAGCAATTAATGAACAATAAGAATAGACAAAGCATAATGTTGAGAGTGCAAGTTATGTCGATGAATGAGATTTTATTTGAGTGATGTTGCCTTAACTATTTATTAAAAAGTATGACTTTGGAATGCATTGATAGTTGTGTCTCTTGTTTTTATTGTATTGCATCTCTTCAATCCTGATATGTCTGACAATGAGTGTCATAGTGATATTATGTAGGAACATACAAAAATAATATGTTGACAACTATACATTAATCTTGAATTTAAATATTATATACACATTAAGAAGAAAAATCAAAATATTGAAATCTACATATACATTGTAGCAATTAGATATTAACACTTTTGAAATCTAAATTCACAAATTTGAAATCAAAATTAACGCTTTTGTATTTCAAAATTCATATTTTTGAAATCCAAAATCACACTTTTCGAATTCAAAATTCACAAAATATAGATTTTCACTAATCAATAATAACTGATCTTCTTTTAAAAATATATATATATATATATATATATATATAGTTTAACAATAAATACAACGTGGATTATTATGATATTGACCAAAGCTTCACATTATGAGTGCCCTATGAAAATAGGGGTGTCAAGTAGAAGTAGAGGCACATGTTCTTCCTCAACCCCATTCTTTGAAAGAGAGAATCCCAAATAATTCTTCCATGACACTAGATTCGAAGGCTTCTCAAAGCTTCTCAAACTTGAAGGTGGATCCCAAAAGGTTGATGACATCATCAAGAGCTACTTGGACCATGTCCCAATTTATGTATTTAATGGCCTTCAGATAAGGCCATGAGCTATGACTAATTAGGTCGTTGGCCAGTAAGACAAGTCATTAGAAAACTTTATTCTTCAAATATCTCTCCCTCGCTTTTGGTGACCATCACATGACGAGTGCACTTACCTCATCTCTTTGTCTTTGTGAGTACCATATTAAAGGAATAAAATAACTTTAAAGTAAAATTTAAAAGTCAGAGATTTGGAGGTTGGGAGAAGACAATATTTAATGTGAAAAAGTGTTTGTGAGGTTTGGAGATTTAATGGTCCCAAGTTAAATGACATGTCGACATTCTCCTAAGACTTTGTTGTACAACTTTATGGTAGGAAATAGTTTTCTTAAGACTTTATTGTAAAACTTTATGGTAGGAAATGGTTTTTAGTGTCCAAACATCCACGCTATGTCGTGACATCTTACATGGACCTTTTCTCTTAAGACTTCATTTTACAATTCAATATTTATATTTGTTTTATATTATATTTTATAATATTAGCATATCTTTATAAAGGTATATGGGCGAATGAAAAGGTTGAAGTAATTTAGAGATATTCCCATCTTAATAAAGAATCAAAACATTGTAGTTAAAATTATCTATTTTAATAAAGTATCAAAATATTATAATTTTTTTTTTATCAAAATCAAAATATTTTTTTATCTAAATAATATTGTTAAAATTGAATATCTATACAAAAGTTTTATTGTTTCAAACAATTGAGTGATGATAGTGTAATCAATACTTTAATCTCATATTCCAATGTAGTCATTTATTTATATGGAGAAAATCATAATGTACATGTCTTTTCTTCTACAATCTGAAACCAAAAAATCCCATATGAAAGTAATATGGTGATTTAATATATATTTGTTTTGTTATTTTTAATGTATATTTTGTTAGAAAAAATATTGGATAAAAAATGTGTAACGTTAAATAAACATTTCAAGTGGACACTCCACCCTGTTGGTTGTGGAGCCTGATTATCTTCCTAATTCAGAGGTCTTTTACTTTCAACCGTGTTTATACCCCATGAAGTATTTACACCCCATAAGTATGTACATTATTCCACGCGGGGGAGTGCAGAGGAGGGGTACCCCCTTTGCGGGGTCCGGGGGGGCTATTCCCCCGGCTAGAGGGTCTGGGGGCAAGCGGGCCCCCAACGGGGGTTCGAGGGCGAAGCCCTCGAAGGAAAAATTGCCTTGCAAATGTATATTGTAATTTCATTGTAAATCTGGACCATTCATTATAAGGTCACAAATCTAACGATAGAGATTATGTTAGGGTTTTTTGCCCTAGAAGGCAACCCTCTTTTATGAGGAAAATTTATTGCAGCTATGGTTGGATGGTATATTGTATTCTGAGATAGGAGACATTGAGAGAAAGAAGAGGAAGTTATAGTGGGTTTTGTTGTAGGTTGTATCCCTTCATTTGTTGGATAATAATAAAGGAAGGACCTGGCAATTTCTTTGGTGGACGTAGCCCACACTAGGTGAACCAAATAAATCTGCGTCTCTATTGTATTGTGTATCTTCTGTGTTTTGTTTCCACATTTCTTTTATTTTATTGCTCTGCGGTCCAGTTTTTCTAACAACTGGTATCAGAGCGAAAGGTAACTCGCAGGAAAAGAGGGTTCTTGGTTCGAATGGGAGCAATGTCGAAAGATGGAAAGTTTAGGGTCGAGAAATTTAACGACCAAAACTACCAGTTATGGAAGATGCAGATGGAAGACTATTTATATCAGAAGGATCTATTCCTACCATTGGGCGGAATAGCAAAGAAGCTAGTGGCTACGAAGGACGAAGAATGGGAGATTCTTGACAGAAAGGCTCTAGGAATGATACGGCTAAGCCTGGCAGCGTCGGTGGCTTTCAATATTTCCAAAGAAAAGACAACAAAGGGTTTGATGGACGCATTGGCCAAATTGTATGAAAAACCCTCGGCGTCCATTAAGGTATTTCTAATGAAGAGATTATTTAATATGAAGATGTCGGAAGGTGGGTCTGTTGCAGATCATTTAAATGATTTTAATACGGTTACTAATCAACTAAGTTCTATAAAAGTGGACTTTGATGATGAGGTCAGGGCTCTTC
>ML797067.1:267317-283714 GCA_009831015.1 Picea engelmannii
ACAAGGGGCCGTCCTGGGTAATACTTCAGTCGGGACCTCCATATTCTGTAATAAATGGGTGACGTGAGGCCTCACCCACCCCCTTTCTCCTTTCTGCTGGGCTGAAGCAGCTTTTTGGATCCCTGAGTGGAATCCCTGATGGACACCTAACCCAGTCCACAAGTCTCTTCTTCTTTACTCACGGTCTCATGTACTTCACAGTGACTTTTCTCGACTCTGTATCAGGTTTCGGGGTTTTGCGTTTCCCGTTGTCAAGAGTTCTCGACCCTTTGAACTCCCGATCACCGACTCTCCAATGATCTCCTTTATGTCCTTAGCCCCTCCCGGCTAGACCATGGTCCATATGACCACCTCCTATATGACCTCGGCCAAACCTCTGTCGGGGTTTCGGCGATTTCGATGTCTCAATACACAAGTCTCCAGGAATCGCGATTCTCCGATTGCTGATGCACCTTTCGTGCTAGCCCTTTGACTAGGCCCTGGTCCAAGTGACCACTACCATATGCCCTTGACCATACTTTCCATCGAGGTTTCGCGGTTCACATTTTTGAAGTGCACGAATCACTCGTCCCCAAGATCCCCGATATCCCGATGGCTTCAAGTTTCTCGATGGGCGCTTCCCTGTCGGGACTTTCCCGATGACGCCAATCTCCTGCCACGCGTCCTTTCTCAGACGGATGGTCTAGATATCTTTCACTATTTCTCGTGTCCATGATCAGGCTCGCTTGACGTTTATGGTTGCGGCCTTTGAATAAAACTCACCTGACCGGCTTTCAAAATCCCACTTCTATGTGTTTACATCAAAGGCCTCAAATCGGAGAGGAAAACATCCATGTGCAAGAAATGTTGCTAACAAAACCCTTTGCCATTGATTTCAAAGGGGGAGAGAAAATTCATAAGAAGAAAGCATCATCACAAGGGGAGTGTTTGTATATGAAGTTAATGGGTTGACCTCAATGACAAAGGGGGAGATTGTTGGAAATATTGTCATTGATGTCAACAGTCGATGTGATGATCTATTGTTAATGATGAATAACCACGGTTGAGATTGTCATTGATGTTAACAGTCAATGTAACGATCTATTGTTAAATGACAAATGAGATTGTCATTGATGTCAACAATATATCAGTTAAGAAAGAGATGTCAAACAGTGTGAAGAGATCGAAAGAGCGAACAGGAAAAGCGAATAATCGAAAGATCAAAATCTCGGAAGGAATAGCACATTACACAGAGAGGAAATTCGTGACTATTGTTGATCACAATAGGATCAACAATGATTCAATGATAAAAATTTCGGAAGGAAGAACGGATTGTAGAGATGTCGTCGGGATCAGTGAAAATACCGAACAATTGATCAGTGCGCAGAAAATGCGAGAAGCCTCAGCAACCATCTGATCAAGATTATGACCATGTTGATCGTCTGATACAATGCACATCGGTCATTTGAGTGACCATGGGCTTGAGTACCATTGAAATATCATGACCTTTGATCTGCTTCAAGAATACCCATCAGTCGTCGGATCCAGTGGAGCTATAAGGAGGATAAGCCTAGGAGTTAGTTAACACTCCAAAGCAGTGAAATGATCTGATTCGTTGGATCAAGAGGACACATGGCAAGTGATTGGAATTTCGCTAACTCGCAGATCAGGAAAGTCAAAGATAGTGTTGCATGGACTTGCAAAACACGAAATCGCGATATGATCTGGACCATTGGATCATGGAGGGTCGTGGACCATCGATCCAACATAAGAGAATATTGGGAAATCAGGAATGGAAGAAAGGAGGTGAGTAGTCCTCCAAACTCATGAAATGTGAAATCATGATAAGCTCTGGGTCGTCAGATCACAAAGGTACGAGGACCATTAGATCTGGGAGAAGATGCATGGTTGTTAGCTGTGAGTTCCTTTGGAACTCTCGACTCAGATAATTTGGAGTGACAACGACTCAAGGATCCCGAACTCGCGAAATCTAAAATACCAAAGATATAGCTGTCAGTTGGAGGGCAGGCACGTGGCACAAGATTAACGAAGTCGAGGAAGGACGACACATTGACAGACCATGTCAGCGAACCTCATCAGCAAGGATGCATGGAAGAGCACGTCAACATGTACACATGGCATAACCAGAAAATGACAAGTGTCAAAGAGGAAATTAGCTCGTGACCATGTCAACAGGTGACGTAAGCAAATATACATCACTTCAGGAGAATTGAATTGGGATTTTTGCAATGAAGTAAGTCACGAAAACTCTGAAGGGAAAAAGTGTCGAAGTTATGGTGGCCATCCATCTCGATGAATGATTAAATCATGGACGTCAGATTTTGTAGTAAAATTATGAGTGCAAGGTTAAAGTGGACCGTTGATGTATCTCCGCGAAATAAATGTGAAACGTCCGATTGTTTTGGCGATATCATAATCGAGAGTTCTGAAGTATTGGAAGTCATGAAGACTCGAAGGGAAAAGTGTCGAAATCCCGTCAATCGACCATCTCATCAAAAGATCGCATTATGACCGTTGATTTGGTAAAGCGCTCAAGCACTTGTTCAAGCTTAGCATTCGGTCACCGTCGTTGGTCATATGCTATAAGTGTTTTATTATATGTTGCTATAATTGGTAAAACCTGTGGTCCTATGACACATGGTCATAAGTGATGGTTTGAAGGAAGCGCTGCCACAAAATTGATCTCTATGAATATAACAGAAAATCAATATATAATCAAATATGGTATGTTGGTGAACCGAGAATGTAGCAAAAACATGAGTACGAACTAATGAGTTGATCCATGTCTGTGATCAACTCATGACAAAAATGAACCGATACACAGTCATGATTAAAAGAGAGTTAAATCATGAAAAACATGAATAATGAATAATGAATAAAAAGGAAAAATGATAATAATTAAAGTTTAGATTATCATTTTAAATGAAAAGGTACAATGGTTCAAATGAAGGGACACGATGTTTTTAAATTTCACACCAGTTTGAAGATTATATAAACGAAAAAAAGTGGTGAGAAGAATGTGTCTCTCTGGTTCATATTAGAATATCAAAAAGAGGAGTAGAGTCCAAGATGAAGAAATGTTCGTTCTAAGGTTCCTGTCAATGTCTGATTGAAGATCAAGAACAAAAGAAGACAGAGAAACAGTTATGCAATCCAGTACTTGATACAGAAGACCATACAAGCAAAGGTTGCAACAGACAAGTCGAAATTACAGCAATGGTTGCATGAGTCAAATTCAGTTAAGTACAAAAGAGAATGTATTGCATTATAAAATAAGGGTGGTTGGTTGGTGCAAGGGTAGGTTGGTGCCTGTAGAGGGAGTTGGAGCTTCCTTGTCAGTTGTAGCTGACTAAACAGGGGTTTAAATCCTCCTACCAGTTGGTGTTGGTGAACAGAGGGAGTTGGTGCCTCCTTGTCAGTTGTAGCTCATAAAATAGGGGGTTGAAGCCTCCTACCAGTTGTTGCTGGTGAATGAGGGTGTGGGTGCATCCTTCCAAGTGTAGTTGGTAAATGGGGTGTGACAACATCCCTTCAGTTGTAGTTGAAGAAACTTGGGGAATGTCTCTCCATCAAGTTGTAGCTTGAAAACCATTTTGTAAAAGAACATTTTATTAATTAGAAAAGAGTTGGTGGTTTTCCCTGTTGGGTTCCACGATAAAGTCTTGTGTTCATAGTGTTTGTTTTTCATCATATATTGCTTAATTGAATAATTAATATGTGTGCTTAAAATGGATGAAGTTAAAAAGAAAAAGTAGGCAATACTAATTCACCCACCCCCCCCCCACTCTCAGTATTGCTAGATATTCCATCAGGTAGTTGTAAAATTATGATAGAGTTCTTCAATGGTGCCCTTATAGGTTAGGAGATGTAATTTACTATCTAAATCCTTCAAGAAAAGGTCAACTTTACTTTTTTCAAAGCGCAATTGCCTTTGATTATCAGAATTCTCTTCAATGGCGTTCATGTGCATGGAAAATTTTAGAGTTAGGGTTAAAGGTTTATGATCAGAGTCGGGTTCATGGTCATTTAAAAGGTCAAGAGTTCTTATTTGGTTGGAAACGGGGATATTAGATATCACATAATCTACAACACTGCTACCTAGCCCATGAATACAAGTCATTTGGTTTCAGTTTGGCCACTTCGTTACTCCATTGAAAATTATTAGGTCTTGAGAGTTGCAAATATTGACCAACTCAGTACCAAACAAATTCTCAATTAGGTCTTCAGATATTTTTGTGTAGCTATTAGATAAAACAAGGTCCTCATCTAGCCATAAAGAATTATGTTTGGAATCAATGCTTAAAAGACTAGATTGTTTATTTGCAAACCTAGCATTAAAGTCTCCCAGCAGGAGGATATTACCTTCATTTTCCAAACTATAAATATCTTGTTCTAAATTATTATAAGGATAATTGCTACCTAGATTGTTTTTCTTATAAAAAGTAGAATTAATAGGTGAAAAATATCAAATTGCTATATACATCTTCTTAGAATTGGTGTCTGAAATTTTTATACAAATGTACTTGTTATCCCCTAGCCTAGGGATAACTAAGGAGAGCACATCTCGAGGCCCATGGGTCCTAGACATGGAGTATCAAGAGTCAGACGACTTGAGCATGGCCCCATAGGGCCCCTCTTTTCTTCAATGCAGTCCACTTATCACCAACAATAGTATCCATCACAACAGCCTGGTCCTGAAGTAGTGGTAAGTCTTGCTCCATGAGGTAATGAGTTTGGGTATCATGGTATGTATCACTATGATTTTTGAAGAACTTGAACATGTTATATTGAATCCTTCTTCATTTCATGACGTTTTCTTGGAAATTATGCTCTTTGCCTCGTTCATACCTAGAAGGGTGACATGGTGCCCTAGTAAGTTGATTTCCCTTTAGGATGGGTTTCTACTGGGTGGATCTGTGAAAAGTCATCATTTGTTCCCTCCATACTTACCACTTTCCACCTTTACTCCTTCCATCTCCCCTATCCTTGTTTCTGAATTGGGATTGGCTACACTATGAAGGGTTGCACCTTACCTTCTAAGAAGAAGGGGCTGAAGGCCCAGAGGGTAAAAGTACCTGGAAAGAGTTAAAATACAATTTTGAAACCTTCGATATGCTTCACCCAGGGATCCATGAGAAGCAGTGAAAATATTCTCAGTGAGAAAAGGGGACCCAAAAGATAAACATAAACATTTAATGTACTAGTTGATGGATAGGAGGTCTCATCATGATCTGACCTATTATGACCTTGGGCATGTAGCGGTATGACACTACCACCTATCTGGTCACCAAACCAAGGTAGTGTCTCTAGGTGGCATATCCAAGAGAAAGGGGGTCTCATCACGACCCATCCTTCTCATTTCCATGAAATTTTTGTGGATAATGATGTCACCTCTATTCATCAAGCCAGGACAGTGGCCCTCAACTATTTGCTTGAAGCACAAGAGAAAAAGATCAAAATAAATAAAGCTAAAAGTAAAAGGAAATGAATGGGATAAGAAATAATTGCATTCATGACAAGGTGTAGCTCACCCTCCACAAAGGCACCCACAAGTAAGACTTTACATTTCCTTGTTATCACATGCACCCCATTCCCAAATATTTACCCCATGCCACCTCATAGACTTACATGACTTGGACTAGACTCCACCTAGGAAAAAACCCAAACTTAAGAGAGGTTATCCCAATAGGACACCCTAAGACCCTCTCCAAATATAACTTGTCAAATTGCATAACGTCTTTGAGCATTTTTGGGGGGTTAAAGGGGGTTTGATGCACATGTTTGGGTAATTTAATTATTGGGTGTGATTTACATGCTATGATCCCTGTGACTTATGAACCCCTAGAGGGCATACTTATTGTTGTTATAGTACCTTTCCCAATGGACAGGTGCACATGAGGGAATGATTAGATCGAACCTTCATAGGGTTCAAATCCCACCAATGGATGTTGAGACCCCAACCAAGGGGCATGACAGGGATTTAAAACTTGCACCGAGGGAAAGAAGGACATTGCCTTTGGAGGCACCTTGGTAGACCTAGACCCAGGGGTTATTGCTCCTCCCACATGGGCATCAGCCCTTGAGGGCCCTGGATATCATCATGGATACCCTAGACGTCATCCAGAACTAGTCTTGTCATCTTGGATGGAATTTATGAGGCATGGGCACATGTGGGAAGGGTTTCGTGCCTTTGGAGGCCCAACATTTCACCTTCCATGCCTAGTGTTCCATACTTGGGGCTCAACATCACCCTAGAGGGGCATGACGTCACCCCTTGAGTGATTCTTAGAACGAAATTAATTTTATTTTGTCCATATTTAATTTGTGAAAAAACTAGCCATGTCAACCCAGTAATTATGAACTTAAATTAATTTTAGGTTAAATTTTGTATAAATAAGAAGAAAGTGATATTCATTTTCATCGTAACTTGTCCTTGGATACAAGAGGTATGAAATTTGTGCCCTATGAGGGTTATTGGCTGAAATTGTGAGGCACCACTCTTGTTTAAGGCTCATCTTTGCAACTTGGATCAGTTTTTGAAGTTTTATGGTGATCTTGCATGGTATTCTCATAATTATTCTTGGTGCAAGTAAGTGAAATATGAATTTTGTCATCTATTGAATGGTTTATTGTATGGTTTTACTTTCTCATACAATATTATGAAATTTCATGGTGCATTTAATGCTTCAAGTAAGAAACTTAAGTTGCTACTTTCCTACTTTTTATTTGCCAAGATTTTCACTAAATTGATCTAGTAACTAGTGAAACCCTAGAGCCCTAAATTGCTAGCACTCTAAGGGTTTTCATTTGGTTATTGTTGCATAAGTTCTACTCCATTAAAATGGTAAGGATAGCAAGGTGCTAGAGCCTATAAGTGCCTACACCCTAGCACTTTGTCTCTTGAGGTCAAAATCTAGGAGGACTTAAGTTACTACTTCTCCTAGACTTTTTCCCTCTCAGAATTTTGTGTATCCTCATTAATTTTCATACTTATAAGGAGCCGCCCACATTGACTCCATTTACCCCTAAAATGCACTAGTATTCAACCCTTGTTTCTTGACAAGAATCATCAAACTTCAAACTCAATCTCTCTACCTAATACCATACTAACCTAAACTAACTTGCTAACCGAGTATAGGAATACCAACCACTAAGTTGTTTTTGTTGTTATAATCACTGCTACAACCATCATTTTTCATCCTATCCAAACTTTTTTGACCACTTAAATCAATCCATAAATTGTATAAGGAAAGGTACAATCAACCAAAACTAAAGTGTGCATCAAATTGCCTTTCTAAATACTTTTCTGAAGATTTTACTAATGTTGTCATTACTTTATTTTTCTATTGCTACAGTTATCATTGGCAGCCTATTAGAGTTTATTTTCTGATTGACATATATCTAGAAACTGTATGAGACAAGTGTTATCATTTCAGGACTTCATAATATCTTGTTATATTGTTTATTCAAGTGCATTTTTTAGATGTTATTACAATTGTCATTAATTAATTAATTTTGCTATATATTTATCACTTGCTTCATACATTGATTGGTAGCAGTCATCTCTATAAACTTGAAGTCTTTTTGAAGCATTCATCATCACTTGTTTCTTCCATAACTTTTGTTGTTGTATTTGTAAGGGGAAGGTTCACTTTATTCTCCTTTGTTTCATCCAACAAGACTTATGTCTATTTTGAGTGACCTAGAGAGAGGGGTGGTTAGCCTTAACTTTTCCCTTTCCTCAAACCCCCTAGGTCTTGGGACGTCTCCCTTGGAGTGGATTTATCCTTCTCCTAAAGAGAAAGAGGTGTCCTATTGGGGTGACAGTGATAGGACTACCTCTGTGTTACGTCAATCTAATTCTACTTGCCTTCAGGATTTGGGAAAGGATAGATTGCATGATAACAATACGAATTGAGAGGGTCTATCTTATGAAGTTGAATGTGAGGAGAAATGTTCTTTCTAATATAATAATCTATGCATCCTATCCATCTACAGTGAAACTTTCTTTTCCATGCCGACCATAAGACAAATCCTTCTATGTTAGGGACCTTAGACTCTTCATGCTCACAAATTTCAACTAGAAACACAATATCAATATCACTCGGGATCCAACTTATCATAGGACCTTTGCACCATGAAAATCCATGACACTTCCAAAAAAGGATCCTGAGTGTCTTGAATTCCTATTTATTATTATCTTTCTGGTCTCTATCCGTAACAATAGATTTTTGATTTCTAATTACTTCTCATTTCCTTCTTTCATGGCTTCTTTTACCTTTTGAATTTCCTTCATTAATTCAGCTTGGTATTTGGGAATGAGGACTTCATTTATAAATATTCCTGACCCTTTTAAGCTCAAAAATTTACTGAGTATGTTATATTTATGGTCATTACAACTTACTTTGACACGGATAAACCTATCTTTCTGATCAATTATTTTTCCTAGCCGCTATTATTCTATGAGGTAAGTTGAATCAATGTGATTTATTATTTAATTCTTCTTTTACTATTGCTAGCATATCCTCCTCTTTTTGTTCTTTTATGCCCAAATTTATGAGTTTTGAGGATCTTTTATTACCTTCATGGTCTAGTTCGATTATCTTAATCATTTCCTCTTTGATGGGTTTGATATCTAATTTGTTTTCCAGATTACTAAGGGTCAAATTGTTTGTTAGTTTTTCTTCTAGCTCTTTAATCCTATCTCTCAAGTTGCAATTTTTTTTCAGCCTCTCCTTCTTGGGTTGATTTTTATGTTTTTCCATTTCTTGAATCATATCCTTCATTGTCTGCAATTCACTCTTGAACCCTAAGAATATATCCTCTATTTGAGTTTGAATGGTATATTTGAAGAGTCTACTTTTTTTATCAAGCATTGCCTCTAGCTCTATTTGGAGTTTTACGTCTCTTTCTTCACTCCTTTTTTCCAATGATTCTAACTCTATTTGGATTTTGGCATCTCTCTATTCTATCATTTTTTCTAATGATTCCATATAATCGTAAAGGACCTCTAGGGTGATTTTGGGGGGCCTCCCCCTGATAGGATGAGTTTTTGGAATAGGTGGTGGAGTGCTCATATTGAAAAGAAGAGAAAAAAAAAGTTACAATTATTATTTTGGATTGAGTTTAAAAATGGAAAACATTTTTTTAAATGATAATAATGATAACAATTATATATATATATATATATATATATATATATATAATTTTCACAGGTTACTAGATTATAAATATATTTTGAAATAAAATTGAATCAAAGTAAAAAGTGACTCAGCTAATTTCACGTGTCCACGTGCTCCGGTTGAAGAATTCAGAACTAAAAATTATTCAAAATTACAGAGAGAATTCCGAAAATCACAGAGAAGTTCCCCAAGCATAGAGAGACCGAGAGCTCAAAACCATAGATAAGTATTATGGTTCGCATCACCGAGATTAACTGCAGATCTTATTCTCGTAAAACAAAATACAAAAACCACATAGAAGTATTATTCTCGTTCAAAACCTCAAAGATATAATGTTAGAAATAACATATCTCCTTCAAAACCACAAAGAATTACTATTCTCGTTCAAAACCGTAGAGATATAATGTTAGAAATAAAATATCTCCTTCAAAACCATAGAGAAATATTATTCCCATTCAAAACCACAGAGAAGTGATGTTATAAATGGAAGAGATATGTAGGAATATATAGGATATACAATAATGTTCAAAAAGTTATTGCAGAGAAAACAACGGAACAACACAAAAACAGAAATATTGCAAAGAATAACAACGGAACAACACAATATATGAAAACACAGCACCAAAATAATGCCTTTATTGAGAGGAAACAATGTTCACTTGCCTCTTCAAAGGGGAAACCTCCAGCAGAGCAGCGCTCTATTACAATAATTCTCAAGAAAAAACTTCTCATGACTCCTACTCTTATTTATACTAATTCTATCTTCTAAAGATCATACTAGAGGAATATCCTTCTAGAAGCGGAAGCTTCTATCAGGTCTTCTTACATTGAATTATTCCAATTTATTAAATAGGCCTTATTAACTAATGTCAGCCTTTATTACATGGAAATATATTATTCTGTCTACGTGAGGAGTTAGGTAGGTTACGTCCCTAGAAAATCTCCTCCTATGATGGAAGTGAATTTGTTAATGAGGGGAATGGAATTACTCATCAATTTTCACACAATCTTCACGCATCCTATGACCATGGTCGTGACCTTCTTGCTAGTGTTAAGATCCTAAAATCCATTGAAGCAGGAATCATGGTCTGTGAGGGCCACACTCATCCATGTCTACACATTACTCATATGAAACTAGAGTGTTCGGCTTCAAGTGATTCAACTTTGCTAGAGATAAAATATAACTGGAATTGGTGATTAAAAGAACGGGTGTCCATGGGAATAGAACCAGTGACCTCCATGAGGGAAAACCTTTGGAAAAAAAAAATTAAAAAGGGAAAGAAAAATAAGTGAATGATTATCAGAAGGCTCACAAGAGCACCCAAAAGATCGCAAACATTGTCGAAGAGATGCATAACTCCTTTGATTTACTCGACCCTAGGGTTTCCAAAACAAAATTTGATGACATTGGTTGGGTCTGAGATATTTAAAACTTCATTGGAATACTCCTATCCATTCATGTCGAGAGATTTGAAGATATATTCAACAATGGTGATTGTTGTATTCATTTTGCTTGATTCAGACATACCGGTGTTGGTGTTGGCGCTTTCACTCATAAACTATTCTTTGCAAGAAAATATTCATAAATTGAACATATTACCATTTGCTTGTTCTCTTCCTACTGTTGTTGTGGCACCAGTATCCATATATGTTGAAGAGGAGGACGCGTTGATGATGTTGTTGGGTACCGACTCATGGTCAGAAGCCGGTGAGCATGGGTTCCTGGAGCTTGGCTAGGTCATATCCCAATTCTTGTAGTACACCCACGACATGATCAATGGGAAGTCAATAACCACGCTATGTAAACTGGAAGATATGATGGTGATGGGTAGCTAGTGGATTAGGTCATATCACGGTGGAGAAGGAGATAGAAAATAAGATTATATAGTGTAATGTGTAGATGCAAGTGATGCAGACAAATGTAGAATGATGGAAACTAAGTGATTTATCTCCATGCCCAACACAAAAATAGGGGAAAAGACATGGCACGTGAAATGGGAGGTTGAATCCTGACAGAAAACAAAGAAAAAAGGGGACATGTGGATAGGTGACATGGAAGGTGGTATTGGACGAGAGGTCTTGAGTGGTTGAAATTTTTTGAGAAAACTATATTCCTATGTGCATGCCTTCAATATAATATGTAAGCATTAAATACGTATAATAGTATTCAAATAATTGTGATAAATTTTAAGATATAAATTGTATTGGAGTTTAAAACATTTCAATATTTTAAATAAACACTTTATTCATCATCAAGAAATAATAATAATAAAAAAGTAATAAAGTGAAATAATAAACAAAAATGAAAAATAATTAATTTTTCTCTTTATGTTAAAGTTGTTGATTAAAGTTGGTTGTCATTGATGTCAACCCTTGAAGAAAGCCCCATAGCACAAAGGTTTGGGTAATGGACCCAAGATTGTTTGATGTAAATATGACTCATTATTATTTTTTCATGGTTGATAAGAAGTAAATATGGGTGAACTCCAAAGTGGTCCCCTTATGGTGAAAGCCCTCACGGGAAGACGCTTTGTGGAGTAAGAGAACCCATGCTTAATTGTGGAATAATGAGATAAAGGATAGTGAATTTGTCAGTGAAACTATCCTAGATGGATATTGCTTGTCATGCCATTTCCGGTGGTATGTAGAACGTCACATAAATCCTCACAGTTAGAGAGTTATGGCCATGAGAAGTTGGAGACCCCAAGTTTCGGTAATGGACCCAAGTTTGCTTGATGGGTAATAGTATGATATATGATATATTTTCAGATAATAATATTCGATATGGATAGTACATGTCATGCCATTTTTGGTGGTATGTGGAACGTCACATAACTCCTCACGGTTTGAGAGTTATGCCCTTACGAAGTTGGAGGACCCTCATATGTCATCTAGAAGCCCCAAAAGGTCAAAGTAGTCAAAGTGGTTTAAGAGATTTTAAAAGGTAAATAATAAAGTGAAGTGATGAGTGTATTATAATTCAAATTGAATACAAAATAAATTATTTCAATAATAAATTTAATGGAGAAATTAGAAGTGGGTTAACCCTAAAATAAGGAAAGTAGGCCAAGTGACCTAGAAGATGTTTTTAAGGAAGCTACTTGGAGAGTATAAATAAGAGGCAAGGCTCTCTCATTTTAATCACACTTGAGCATATTGAATATATATAGGTGTCTGAGGTAACCAAGGATATCTAATCCAAAATTATGAGGGAAGGTGAAGAAAAGAAGGACGAAATGCAAGGAAGGATAAATTCGTTTGATGGTGCTTTCTAAGGTATGTTATTTACAGGTCATCTCACCATTTTCACTATAACGTTTTTTCTATAATGATTCAGACCGTGAAATTGATATTACATTGAGAAAACATATCCAAGTATCTGTGGTAAAAAACTTAGATTGTGGGTCATTTTAGTTTCGTCATTACACTCTGTGGCAAATAGGGTTTGCGGCTAGTCTTGAAACTAGTCAAAAACAGGTGTTTCGGGTAAAAACGTCATAACTTTTTCATAACAGATCCAAATTCAATGAAACCAAATGTGTTGGTTAGGTTAAAGTCTTTAGTATGTTTTTCAATAGTTTCATTTCAATTCAACAAATATTTCATGTGGGGCATGCTCTACAAGGTCTCTCTCTAGAATAATCCAGAATTCAGCAAGGTATGTCATTTTTGCTATAAATCCTTTTCTGAGAGGTTCCAAGTAGTGACGCTTGTATGAATTGCATAAAACACATTGAATAACATTGTGTATAATTTTTAGATATTTATACATTGCATGTACAAAGTTATGATTACTTCAAGTTAGGGTTGTTGACTAATCCAAAACTAGGCATGTGAGACTAAAGAAAAGTTTGATGAAAATGCTAGTGTATGTTGTTAAATTTAAGGAAGGTTTGCAGGAATGTGATCATATACACTAGGTCTATTAAAGAGCTACAAATCATATTTGGATGATGAAATTGATGAGGGCTTTTGGTTGAGGTACATGTTGAGTACATAATTGAGACAAGTAGTTGATGAGTTGGCACATACATGAGGTGTATAGTTGATGATGATTGATACATATTGATGAGTCATAGTTGATGAGTAGTTGACACACATGATTGGTACATACTTGGTACATGGTCATATGCACTTGTTTATGGTACAGGTTGGTGCATGGTTGATGCACTTGTTTATGGTACAGGTTGATTACAGGTTGAGGTACAGGTTGATGCATGGTTCAGATTTATTGGTACTGGTCTACAACGGTATATCTCACAGTGAGAGTGTGACAGTGTTTCCATCATTCTACTTCTACTTCAGGGTGGTTGGACGGGGTAAGGCTAGGTGGTTGTAGCCACCTTCCGGTTGTAACCAGAGAATTGAGGAGTTGGATCTTCCTACAGGTTGTAGCCTGAGAAACTAGGGGGTTGGAGCCTCCTTCTAGTTGCAGCTAGAAAACAAAGGAAGATGGTGCTTCCAATGAATGTAATTCTTCAAGACATATAAGAAAAAGAATTATGTGGTTTTCTCCCGATTTCGGTTTCCACGTAAAACATTGGTGTACTGTGTATGTGTATGATTGTTCATTTGTTCATTGCTTATTTACTTTGAAGTTATTGGATGATAATGCTTCATTGATATAACACTTGGATTATATGGTTAAAAAGGATTAAATTTCTCTATTACTGATTCACCCCCCCCCTAAATAATCCAACAATTGGTATCAGATCTGGTTCCTTAAGGAAATAGTTTAACCATTGGAAGGAGATCATGGATTATTCTGAGAATGTGCTAAGCCCTAATATTGGATCATTACCCCTTAATTGGGGCATATTACATTAGTAATGTTATTTTATTTATGTCGGATTTATTCCATTAGTTGTAATTATACCTCCTAGTCTCTTATATATACTGAGACATTTTCATTTGGAATCATCTTGTACTTGAAAATTTATATGGGGTAAAAGGAGGTTTCCTCCTTGAAGAGGCTTATTATATGAAATTATCTCTTTTTCAAGGCATTGAGTACTTATTTTGAGGTTTTTCTATGCTATATTGATATTTGGTTTTAACATATGGTATCAAAGCTCAAGGTCTTGGGGTTTCGCTGCTACATCTGAGACACCATGACATTTTCTCTATAAAAAAAATTTATACAATGATTCAAAAGGAATGGATTGGAGGATATTTATTAGACAAATCAAGGTACGTTGGGTTAAAATTTCAGCTCATGAGGCCTTACACTTTCGTAGATACAGCCTTTGTAAGATAGGGTTCTAGAATCTTCCTGAATTGAGTCATTGCGGAATTTTCACTATAAATTTTTTTTTGTAATGTTTCAGAACCCAAAATCCATATTATATTCTCAAAAATTAGTAAGGTATATGTGGTTGCAATTTCAGCATCTGGGTCATCTTACATTTGTAGATACACCCTGTGGAAGATAGGGCATATGACCAGTCCTATTGACTAGTCTCAAGCAATTGTTCTGGGTAAAATAATCATAAAGTATTCCTAGAGTATCCAAATTAAGTGATACCAGTTGCATTGGCTAGTGGACAGCCCTTAGTCATTCTGGTACGATTTTCATAATTTGATATCAATTATTTTGTGTGTGGCCCGCTATACAAGTGAGATCTCCTGGAAAGGAAAAAAACCAGCAAGTTGTGGGGAAGTTACCGTAAATTCCACTTGGAACATCCAATTTTTATCAAACCTATGGCATTGAAGAGAAGAAATACTAGTGACCTACAAAAAATAAAAGTTCATACTCATAAGGGCCGAAATTTTGGAGATACAATAAAAGGAAGATTGTCTAGCAGAACCACCTCAAAATCAAGGTTTAAAGTGATACTTGGACAACATGCCACCAAAAAAGGGAATTTCTACACCAAATAATCCTCCATACAATCCTACTTGGACTCTTGATTAAGGTGAAGAAATGTGTAGGGACATAAATGATTTAAAAAAGAAGACGGTAACAAAAGATGAACTACAAGAGATGATGGATTCAACAGAACCTAAGTTTGAGGCAATAAATACTAAGATGGACGCTTTAAAAGTGGAGATCATGGAAGGATTGAAAAATTTCTTAATAGAGAGGACACCTGAAAGTGAAAATGTATCCCATGAAATTCATGATGAGGACACAAGGAGGGTGAATAAAGAATGGAGAAACTACAACTTTGGGTTGAAGACCAACCATGTTCCTAAGATCGATATGAGGAAGTTTGATGGCAAGGACCCAATCACATGGATACTTTAGATGGAGCAATTATTTGATCTACATAATGTGCCACATACACAAAAGGTATGAATTGATTCTTTGTATTTAGAACCCAATGAATTTGTATGGTATCTATGGATTTTTTCTCGCAAATCACTCATCACTTGGAAAATTTTCACGGAAGAAATGATGGCACACTATGAGGATACAAGGAGCAATACCTTCTTTAGCCGATTGATAAATCTCAGGAAAAAGGGTTCAGTTACCGAGCACATTGATAACTTCCAAAGATTGAATATAAAGGTAACAAATATTCCATATTGTTGGTTGTGGAGCCTGATTATCTTCCTGATTTAGAGGTCTTTTACTTTCAACCATGTTTATACCCCATAAAGTATTTACACCCCAGAAGTATGTACACTCTTCCATGCGGGGGAGTGCAGACGGGGGGTACCCCCTCTGCGGGGTCCGGGGGGGATATCCCCCCGGTTGGGGGGTCTAGGGGAAAGCGGGCCCCTAGCAGGGGTTCAGGGGCAGTGTCCCCCGATGGGGGTTCGGGGTGAAGCCCCCGAAGAAAAAATTGCCTTGTAAAAGTATATTGTAATTTCATTGTAAATCTGGACCGTTCATTATAAGGTCGCAGATATAACGATAGAGATTATGTTAGGGTTTTTTTCCCTAGAAGGCAACCCTCTTTTATGAGGAAAATGTATTGCGGCTATGTATGTTGGCGAGTATTGTATTCTGAGAGAGGAGACTGTGAGAGAAAGAAGAGGAAGTTACAACGGGTTTTGTTGTAGGTTGTATCCCTTCATTTTGTTGGATAATAATAAAGAAAGGACCTGGCAATTTGCAAGATAACAGATATATAAAATATGCAGAACAGAAATGAAATGCTAGAAATGACAGAATAACAGTAAAATATCCAGCATAATCTTCACAATATACAGAAATGATATACGAAATAGCAACAGAAATAGCACTTTGAATCAGATAGCAATGTT
>ML797068.1:3165-17538 GCA_009831015.1 Picea engelmannii
CTAAATCATGTTGAAACCCTAATTCACTGTTGACTTCCAAAACCCTAAATCACTGTTGAAACCCTAATTCACTGTTGACTTCTATTTTTAGCTCATAATGACTTAAAAGCGCTTTTAACCCTTTTTAGCTCAATGCCACTTTCTGAATATAACACATGTGACTAGAGTGACCTCTAGTAACCCTCTTTACCCCTCTTTGGCCCTGGTTATAGTCTAACGGGGTGGTTTAGACCATTAAGCCTCCTCTTTGGAGCTCCTATTTGGAAAGGGACATTACAGTCCTCCCTTCCCAAAATTGCTTGTCCTCAAGCAATACCAGTCCAGGGTGTTGCAACACCTGCTCGCTCTCCCAAGTAGTGTCCTCTACTGGAAGCCCTCTCCATCTGATCAAACACTCTCTGATGACCTCGTTCCTCAGTTTCCACTCCCGGAACTCCAAAACCTCATTCGGAACTAACTCCAACTATCCCTCCTCATCCAATGGGGGAAGCTCCTCTGATGTGCTAATGCATTGTCCCACTGCCTTTTTGAGGCAAGACACATGGAACACGTTATGAATCTTGCTCCCCTCTAGAATCTCTAGCTCGTAAGAAACCTCACCTACTCAGTGCATGATCCTGTAAGGACCATAAAATCTAGGCTTGAGCTTCTCATCCCCACTCTTCTTCAGAGGTGATTGTCTGTAGGGTTGGAGTCTCAAGAAAACCAAATCTCCAACCTCAAAGTTGCGCTCTATCCTGTGCATGTACGCACTTATATTTTGTCGGTTTTGTGTCATCTGCGGGTTCTCTTTCAACAACTTGAGAATCTCCCGACTCTCTATGATCAAATCCTTTGCCTTGGGAGCTCTGCTCTCCCCGAAGACCAAGTCTACCAAAGTGGGAGCATCATATCTGTATAATGCTCGGAAGGGTGTCATACCAATGGACATGTGGAAGGTGGTGTTGTAGCAATGTTCTCCTAAATGTAACCGCTTTATCGACGTTCTCTGTTGTCCTCCTACATAGTTCCTCAAATACCCTTCAACCCACTTGTTGACAATCTCGGTCTGCTCATCTATCTGAGGGTGATAGTTGGTGCTAGGTGTCAACGTCGTCCCCACCAGATGAAACAACTCTCTCCAAAATGTCCCTATGAACCGACTGTCCTTGTCACTGACGATGTTCTTCGGTAACCCATGAAGTCTGAAGACCTCCCTGAAGAAAATCTCGGCTACCTGAACTGCGTTGTACTTTGTCGATATGTCATAGAAGTGAGCAAACTTGGTCAATCTATCGACCACTACATAGATACAGTCCCTACCCTAGACCTTGGGTAGACCTGTGATGAAGTCCATAGATATACTCTCCCATTTCTGCTCTGGAATGGGGAGTGGTTGAAGTAGCCTTGTTGGAAGAGCATGCTCTGACTTGTTCTGTTGGAAAGTCACACACTCACTGACGTGTCTCATAATGTCTTTTTTGAGGCCCTTCCATGAGAACCTCTCTCTGATCTATCTATAGGTTTTGAAAAAACCCTGATGGCCTGTTAGAGGTGAATCATGAATTGCGGTGAGGATCTTCTTCTTAAGCCCTAAATCTGGCACCAAGTAGACTCTATCCTTGTAAAATATGACATCGTCAATGACCCTATACCGGTCATCTTGTATCTTCCCATCCATCACCTCACAAGAGAACTTGTTCTTTGAATATTTCACTAACAAGTGGGATTTCCAATATGCTGAAATCTCCATCAAAGAACATGTCGCAGGTCTCCTCGATAGTGCATCAGCCACAATATTCTTCTTCCCCTTGACATGCTCTATGTCAAAGTCGAATGCTTGTACCTTCGTTACCCATTTTTGTTGGCGCTCACTGAGGTCCTTTTGCTCAATGAAATACTTCAAACTATTGTGATCGGTCTTGACCAAGAATTTTCTGCCCACCAAATATTGTCTGAACTTGGTCAAGGCATGCATGATTGCCAACATTTCCTTGTCATAAATGGAGTACAACCTCTCAGGTTGACTAAGCTTATGGCTCTCGAATACAATGGGGTGTCCTCCCTGCATCAAAACTGCACCGATCCCTTCGCCGGATGCGTCACACTCTAGTACAAATGGCAAAGTGAAGTTTGGTAGTGCCAACACTGGACAAGTGCCCATGACTTCCTTCATGTGATCAAAGGATTCCTGTGATTTATCGATCCATATCTATCAGCGGTGCTCCAAGATGAGAAAAACCCCGGACGAACTGCTTGTAATAGTTGCACAGAAGAAGCTCCTCAATTATGTCATGTTCTTGGGCATCGACCAATCCAGAATGGCCCTGATCTTCTCTTGGTGCACCTGCAGACCCCCTGTGCATTGATGATGTGTCTTAAGTAAAGCAGCTCTGTCATACCGAACTCACACTTGGACTCTTTGGCATATAATGATTGTGCCTCCTTGATGCTTAATACCTCATCTAGGTGCCTCATATTCTGTTTCCATGACCGACTACAGATCAGGATGTCATCGAAGAAAACCAAGACTAATTTCCTTAACTGATCCCTGAATATATGGTTCATGCAAGACTGGAATGTATCGGCTACATTGGTTATCCCAAATGACATAACCAGGAACTCGAAGTGTCCAAAATGACATCGAAATGTTGTCTTCTCTATGTCCTTCTCTCGGATGTTGATCTGATGATATCCAGAGCGTAGATCAATTTTTGAGAAGAAAAATACCCCATGCAGTTCATCCATCAACTCGTCAATGCGTGGGATAGGGTACCAGTTCTTGATGGTTTTCTTGTTCAAGGCTCGGTAATCAATGCACATCCTCACAGTGCCATCCTTCTTCAAAACTAAGACAACTTAAGAAGCAAATGGGTTGTTGCTCGGTCTGATGTGTCCCATCGCCAACAATTCCTTGATTGCCTTCTCTATCTCATCCTTGAACCTCCTAGGATGACGATAGGGGGGGGTGATCATAGGTTTGGCCGCCTCCTCCAACTCAATGGTGTGCTCAAACCCCCTGTCAAGTGATCTCCTTGGTGGAATTGCCTCAAAGACCTGTTGATGTCGTCCCAATAAATTCTTGATCTTTGTATGGTATCTTTGTCGACCTTCCAAATCCTTCTGAGTAGTGATCAAGCATTCTACGACATATGCTACCTCCCCATGTCTAAATATCCTCTCCATCCTCTTGGTTGAAACTGTCATGGGTGCTCCTGTCGACATACCTCTTAGAACAACCTTCTTCCCATCCTAATCTCTAAATTCCATTTCCAAGGTTTTGAAAGTTGGTAGTGATTTTTCCTAAGGTAATCATCCACTGAACTCCTAACACCACATCTATGTCCGATAGGTCAACCACATAAAATGTGTCTCTCACTATGTAGTTTCCTAACGTCATCTCTAAGTTTGGAACTTTGTCTAGACACTCCACTGTGTGGCCATCTGCTACCACAACATCAAACCCCTCAAACTCCTCTGTCTGAAGTGCCCGTCTCGATACTAGTGAAGCGTCGATGAAGTTGTGGGTGGCCCCACCATATATCAGGATGATTTCCCATTGCCCCTGAATAATCCCTCTGATATGGAGGGTATCATACCTGGGAACACCAGAAAGGATCGCTATGACACCTCCCTTTGCTGGTTTCCTCCTGTTAGCCTATTCTGGCGATTGTGGGACTACTGGAGGATGGGCTCCTGCCAGTGTTAGTGGTCTACGAGGAGGTTGCTCCTCTGTTGGTGATTAATCCTCCTCTGAACTAGTGGATCCATTGTCCTACTCCTCCTCCTCACTGTCCATGTTATCTGCTACTACCTCAATATAATGAATCTCTCCCTTGCCCATGCACCTGTGGCCTGGGACCCAAGGATCTCTGCAGCTAAAGCAAAGCTTCTTCCTCATAAGATCTTGCCTAGTCTCATCATCCAACTTCTCCTTGCCCTTCCATTCTCTATGGAATGGCTTCCTATCTTGATCCCTCTGGGGCACAAATGGTTTGGAGAAAGTTTTAGTCTTTGGCACTGAGTCTGCCAGATATCGAGTGTGAAGGATGGCATCCTACAAAGTGGGAGGCATGTATGCCTTCACCCATCCTCTCAAAGGATCTGTGAGTCCTTCTGTGATTAACATGATCAACTTGGGCTCTTATATATCTATCACTGCCACGGCTACCTACTGAAACTCTGTGATGAATGCCTCTACTATGCCAGTTTGTCTCAACTGGGCTAGATCCCTGAAGTGTATCTCGGGATCCTTCCTGTCAATCTTGTCCATGAGCCTATCTGTAAACTCCCTATAGGAGGTGATGCGACTGTGACCCAATGTCACCAGTCCATGATACCACCACTTGTGTGACTCACTCTCCAAGTGTAAGGTTGTGAAACTGATGGCCTCTATCTCGGCCATCTGGTTGAGCTTGTAATACATGTTTAGCTTCTGTACCCAAGCTCTGGCAGTGTATTTGGACGATCCGTCGAAATAAGGGATGGTGAGTTTCCCAACTTTTTGGATGAAATCGAGGTTATGCCCTTGCTGTTGTTATGGTCCTCCCCTCTGCGACTCTCTAGGGCGGTTCCTGAGTCTGAGTCCATAGTACTCGACTAAGGTCATGTCCTGATGGAAGTCCCGACCTAATGATGCGTACTCCCTCCTATACTCTGCAATGTCGTTGGCATGAGTGGGTGGCCTCTGTACTATCGATGGCGGTGTTTCTATCGGGGGTGCCCTCTGAAAACTAGGAAACAAGGGTCTGGGAATCCTACTCGCAGAGGTGTGTGTGCGAGAGGGTGACTGGGGTCTACTGCCTGCTCCCGAGTTCCCCTATGTTGCATGTGGGACTTGTGTATCTAGGGTGCCCACTCTAGCCAATCTATCAACCACCTGTGCCAAGGACTGAGACATGGTCTGTTGACTAGCTAACATATCATTGATAACCTTCATGAAAGCTGCCTCTGGATCTACGAGGGCCTTGCCACTACCCTCTGATCTCTCATATATGTCTCATAGCATCCTCTCTTCCTTACAGTCAGCCTCATGCTCTGCCCTTCTCTCTACTTCTCTATGTGCCTCTTCCTCTTCCTCTGAGCTAGGAGGAAGAGGGGGAAAATCAAGCCTATGCCTTCTTTTCTGATACCTGTTATAAGTGACATATTCATCACCTACGTGTTCACATCCCTCTGGTTCTTCTGCTGCACTCATTGTCTTTAGTCACAGGCTGGCAGGACTAAAGATCTGATACCACTGTAATGTTCCTGACTTGGCTAGTCTAGGAAATGCTACTAATGTGTGTGTAAGATCAAAGGTTTACAACATATAAATGATCATACAAATAATAAACGCGACAAAGGACTGCAAAGTTTGTATTATGATATCTCCGTGGATTACAAAATGGATGAATGTGGCTGAATAAACTGATAATACTCAACTAGATCAATAGACAAAGGATCTTAGACGGAATACAAATAAGCAACTGCGGTTGAATAAAATAACAACACTCGGCTAGATCAAAAGACAAAAGGATCTTAGCCGGAATACAAATAAGAAACTAAAAGATAATACCCGGAATATGGGAGCACTGCGAAATCAATGAAGAATGATGGAAGACCTGGATGATCTTCTCGGTGACTAGGGTGTGTCTTTCAACACCAAAATCAACCAACTGGTGTCTTCCTCTTGGAATACACTGAACTATCTCTCCTGAGATGCGTCTCTTCTCCTCAATGACAAGTCATAATCTGCATAATGATGAATTAGGTCGCTGACCCTTCCTTTATAGCTTTCCAAAACCCTAAATCATGCTGAAACCCTAATTCACTGTTGACTTCCAAAACCCTAAACCATTGTTGAAACCCTAATTCACTGTTGACTTCTATTTTTATCTCATAATGACTTAAAAGTGATTTTAATCATTTTTAGCTCAATGTCACTTTCCGAATATAACACATGTGACTGGAGTGACCTCTAGTAGCCCTGTTTACCCCTCTTTGGCCCTGGCTATAGTCTAACAGGGCGGTTTAGACCATTAAGCCTCCTCTTTGGAGCTCCTATTTGGAAAGGGGCATTACACACCATCAATAGAGCTTGGTCATGGTGAACCCAAAAGATAAGAAAAAAAGTCAGAGGGAGAATGCAAGGTTGAACCAGAGATGGGGGAATGCAGCAATAGTAAGACACATGTACATTTTTGTGTGGAGGCTAAGGTAGACATCAAACCATATGTCGTAGAAGTGGATGTTATCAAACTGAACCAGTGGCTACAACAAATGGAGTTATACTTCATTGTGCATGCAGTAATAAAAAAACAAAATATTGCATTCGCTCGATTGAAGCTTGAAGGCCACACCTTGGCATGGTGAGAGAGTGATGTAGTAGGAAGTACATTGGACAAGGAGCCACCAGTCACAGAATGGGAGGTGTTCTATAACATGATAAAAGCATAGTTCTACCCAATCGGATACGAGGATAACTAACAGATAGTTTGACATTATTTCAAGTAGAGGCAAGGATAGTCGGTGTAATATTTCACCACCAAGTTCAAGAAGAAACCAATCCAAATGGGAGTCTCACTCAAAAGTCCTGAAATGTTGATCAAGTATGTGGGGGAATTGCTACCACAGATTCGACATAAATTGATGTTGTTTAGACCAAAGACAATTGATGAGGCTAGTGTTCAGTCACAATACCTCTAAGGAGATAAGAGGAAGCAACATCCAGGCACACTCAAGCAAAAAACATTGCAAGAGAAGAAGAGGAAGGGAAAGAATAAAAAGAAGTGGAATGAGAAGAAGACTGTGCTATCGACATAGGAAGAAAATTGTTTTTTCAAGCGATGCAAAGGTTTTGACCAAAAGGGACATACTGAGGAGGATTGTTGGAAATTGCATCCTAAGAAGCGCCCCAAGCATTTCCAAAAGAAGAAGAAAGCAATGTTAAGTGTGGATGTCGAGGAGAGGGTGGAAAAAACCTTAGACCTAGAAGGGAAGATTGGTTGCATCAATCAACAAAAGGAGGTGGCATTATTCAATTGCAACAATAAAGAGGAGAAGGTGATGATCGAATTGTTTTGCATTCAAATCCACATGACATAGAGCATTGTGGATTGTTTGTTTGATCTTGGTTCATAGCCCAACTTAATCTCTGCACAACTAGTTGAGAAGCTTGGGTTAGAGACACAGGACCATACACAACCATTCTCTTTGGGTTGGGTAAGGTAGGATATGGAATTGAAGGTAAGCAAGCAATGCATATTCAAATTCTCCATCAACCAAAACTATGTTGATGAAGTGGTTGCAGATGTGGTCCCTTTGGATGTATGCAGAGTCATATTGGGAAGCTTGTATTTGTATGTGAGGGATGCCATTTGATCTGAATTTATGAGAGAAATGAAATGAAACATAGATATATAACATTAACACAGATATACATAGAACAATAACAAAGATACAATGAAACTTAACTTCCATTCAATAAATAAATCCGTTGAAACTGTAAAATGCATAATGAAACAATCTTGCTCGAATGGTGGTAGTTAATCTCTGAGAAAAGATGTGGCGACTACGCGCATTCATCTAAGAACATTAAAATGAGGCCTCCATGCATGTTTAGGATCAATAAGAAATCATAAAACCCTAGACATCCAAAAACCTAACCCTAGGAGATGAAGCACCAAAAGTCATGTGAGCCCCGATGGGGTAAGTTGGTACATCAACTTCTCGAGGTTGTAACTTTTGCATACGATCTATGTTTCTGGTGTTTGATATCTCTTAGGAAAGTTATATATGAGAAGTACAAATTTTGTTGAGGGCCATGGTATGCAATTGGAAACCTTTTCCCCCAAAAGTACAAAAACACGTCATTTAGAGCCTCAAAACGGCCCCGGAAGTTTGGGACTTGAAAAACTGTAAAAAAATGTTGAAATGGAAAATTGTTCTTTGAGCTAGTGGAATAGGTGGGTGGCCACCGATATCCTTCTGTATCATTCCTCCCCCCTTAGGAATAAATTGTCTCCATTTTTTTGAGTTCCCCCATCAAATGAGGAATTTTTTGTTCAATTTCACCTCGGGTGAGCCGCTTACTTTGGTGCAAGAGTTGCCCCACTTTGACAACATGATAAAGCTGAAGCTTATGTTGGTGAGTACTCTTGACCTGTGTGTCCCTAATTTGATCATTGGATGCATGTTCCATGCAGTCAAGGTTGAGCTTTGTCGGTGTCAACTATTATGTTATCTATGAGGTGTCCAATAATGGTGGAAAGTATGGCCAAAGGAGGTCCACATTAAACATTGGGTGCAAGCCAAGGAAGGGTGGAATGTTGAACTTAAAATCATTGTCACCCATATAATTGGTGATGGTGAAAGGTCCATAGCGGAGTTGATGAAGCTTTTGATGTGGTCCTGTAAGGTGTTCTTTCTGCAAATGAAACCAAACTTTATCGCCCACCTGAAACTTGTGGGGCACTCAATGTTGATCATGGCACTACTTGTACTTGGAATGGGACTTCTGAAAAATATCCTAAACCTGTTGGAGGATGTTTTGGATTCATTCAATGAACCAGGTGGCTTTGTCAACTTCAGTTTGAGCATGGGATGATTTTGCATGTGTGGAAGCAAGAGGTAGTGCAACATCCATGGGACCTAATGGTTGAAATCCCAACCCCACCCGAAAGGGGTTGTGGCCAGTTGAGATATGAATTTCTTTGTTGTAGCTATGTTTAACATAGGGAAGACTCTCATCCCATTTGTTTGGATGCTTGGAATTGTACATGCGAAATATATGCACGATCATCATGTTGACGACCTTGGTTTGGGCATTCATTTGGGGGTGGAAGGTTGTGGATTTAGTGATCTTGGTGTCCAGTTGTGACCATAGGCTTGGCCAGAATGCACTGAGGAACCAACTATCCTGATCTGAGATGATGATATATGGTATCCAAAAATGTACCCACACTCGTTCAAATAATATTTTTACAGCGACCTCCGCTATGATGCTCTTCTTGCAAGCAACCAGAATTTCCATCTTGGAAAATCGATTAATAACCACAAAAACACAGTCATTTCCCTGCTTGGTTGAAGGAAGGCCTGGCATGTAGTCCATCGATATGGATTCTCAAAGCATGTCGGGAGTAGGAAGAGGGGTGTACATGCCTTGTTTCTTAATGGTCGGTTTGGCAATGGCATGCGACGCGCAGGTCCTGATATACTTGTTGACATCTTGTCGAAGTTTCAACCAATAGAAATTTTGTTGCAACAATGTCACTATATTTTCTACATCAAAGTGTCATGCCACTCGACCGTAGTTAACTTCCCAAATTGTCTTCACTCACTTGCTTGATGGGACGCAGAGATGGCCCAGATGGCACAACAACCCATCCTGAAGATGGAAATCAACGACAATTGTGTTTTTTACCAGCATATGGTAGGTAGTGGTGAAGTCAAGATCTTTCTCATAGAGTTGGGGCCATCTAGAGGTCTCATGTACGCAGTAGTGTAGCACCGTGGTTAGTTTTGCAACTGTAGGTCGACTGAGGAAGTCAACGACGTGGTTGGTGCTCGTTGTATTATAATTGATGTTGAGATGGAAATGTTGAAAGTATGTGGACCACTCTGATGGCGGTCATTTTGCAATTTGTCTTATGTCTGCATGAAATGAAAAGGCTTATGATCAGCGTGGATGATTGTCTCCTTCCTGAGAATGTAATGCCTCCACTGGAGGAAGGCTTGTATAATGGAGTACATTTCTTTTTCGTAAGTGGGGTACTTAAAAACGGTATTTGATATTGTCTCACTATGATAGGCCACAGGATGTCCATGTTGAGTGAGAACTGTGCCTATAACATAGTCGGAATCATATGTCTCAATCTCAAAAGGTCGCTACAGGTCAGTTAATGAGAACATTGGGGTTGAGCACAAGCACTGCTTCAAATCATTGAACTCTTTTTGTTGCAACTAGCCCCACACAAATTTTTCCTTACCACCACCCTTGGTTACTTGGCTAAGAGAACATGCAATGTGGGAGAATCCCAACACAAATCTGTGATAGAAATTGGCAAGGCCTAAGAAGCTCTGAATTTCAGTGAGTGTGGTCGGGGATGGCTAGTCATGGATGACCTGTATCTTGGTTGTATTGACATGCACCCCATGTTGATCAACAATGTATCCTAGGTACTAGATCATGTTCATGTTGAAGGAGCATTTTTCCAAATTTTCATATAGTTGATGTTATCGCAAAGTGTGCAGAACCTGTTGAATGTGTTGCAAGTGTTCATCCCAACTCTTGTTGAAGATGAGGATGTCATCTAAATACACCACCACAAAATAATTGGTGAAAAGTCGTGAGATATCATCCATCATCCTCATGAAAGTTGTTGGGGCATTTTTCAAGCCAAAGGGCATGACCAACCATTTGAAAAGACCTTCTTTGGACTTGAAGGTATTCTTCCATACATCAGTCTGCTCTATTGGGACCTAGTGGTAGTTGAACTTAATATCAATCTTACTGAAGTAATTATCCCCCTTGAGTTGGTCAAGGAGATCGTCAATTCAAAGAATTGGGTATCAGTTCCTGACTGTGATTTTATTTAGGGCTTGATAATCAATGCATAGTCACCAAGTCCCATCTTTCTTCTACACAAGCACGATTGGGCTTCCACAAGGTGATGAGCTTGGTCAGATGTGCCCATTTTCGAGCAGCTCTTGGATCTAGCACTTGATTTCCTCACTTTCATATAGAGAGCGATGATAGACTGGACCTTTGGATAGCCTTGCATCATGGGTCAGATCGATTGAGTGCTTGACCTGACAATGCAGAGGTACCCTAGTGGGTGAGGAGAAGATGTCTTTGTATTCTTCCATGACCTTATCCATTTTCTTATGTTGCGTGGAGAAACCTGTCGCGGAGGCCATGGATGTGGATGCAACCTTTCACTCACTTTTATCAAAAACCACAAAGAAAACAAACTTCATGGTCTGAGAGATGACCTTACTACATTTCTTAGTAGAGATCAAGGAAATAGTAGTAGGTGGGACTACCTTGGGTATCTGGTACAATTTCATGTCCAAAGTAAAAATAACACTATGAGGCCTAGACTCATATACAAAATGACCTTTCCATAAATAAAGTTTGCCCAAAATAACATCACAAACTGATCTAGGTTGATATCGGTGGCCACCCACCTATTCCAACTGACTCAAAACAGTTTGTTGGCAACTTACTATTTTTTGCAGTTTTTTGGTTCCTAAACTTCTAGGACCATTTTGAGGGCCTAAACGTTGTTTTTTCATGATCGATGACCCCAATAATTTTCAAAGGATTTGATTGAACCCTCAAAATGAAGCTCCTTGTCTATACATTTCCAGCGAGCTATCATGTGCCCCAAATGAAGATCGTATTCCAAAGTTATGCCCCTGAGAAGTTGATACACCAAAATACCCAAAACGAGGTCCACAAAACTGTTGGCTTTTCATCTTCCAGGGTTAGGGTTTGGGATTTTATTTATGTTAAAAAGGCCTTTGGAGCATCATTGTAACGATCATCTTTTTGCAAATGTGAGTAGTTGTCACATCTCTTCTCAGAGATAAGTTTCCACCATTCTAGCGAGTCTTTCACTCTGTATTTCTACAGTTTTGTATATTCCGCTCATTAATATTGTGTATTATTGTATATATGTGCCTCTTGTTATATATTTGATATATCTCATCTATATTATTAGCTCTCTTGTAATATCTCTGTATATTTTTGTGTTATATCTTCGCTCCCATTTCGTGCCGAAAATAATCTAGATCAGTGGTATCAGAGCACGATGCTCTTGATCATTTTCCAGTGCATGACCTCCACGAGGTCTGAGTATATAAAGTTGGGTCTCGAGCTTGTCTCTCTTGAGGAAAATCACTCTCGCACTCCAAAGAAACCCTCCATGGCGGAAGAAAAAAAAATGATGGAGAAAAAGATTCTATCAATATGTTGCTTGAGCAAGCTCTTACGTGATAGAGGGACGAAATGATGGATAATTTTCCCCACATCCTTCAACGCATGCTGATAATAACAGGCATGTCTTCATCAAGTGGCCACTTTGGAAGCACCTCTCCTTTCAAGGTACAAGTCAATTTTGATATTCTTGTGTTTGAAGGTCAGATAGATGTGGATGCCCTATAAAAATGGTTAAATCTGCTACAAGGTTATTTCTCTATTCAAAAAAATTTCGACAGGGAAAATATCACCTTTGCACTCCTTAAGGATCTCCCCCATGTCAAACATTAGTGGGAAACTTACTGGGAGAAAAGTTCCATAGAGGAGTCTGGAATATATGGGGTCAAGCCCACTTGGGATTATTTTGTGGATGTGGTCAAGGAACAATATTACCCTGTTGGTAATTGTTGTTCCAGAGTTTATACTTAAGGATTTAAAAGCATACAGTCTAGGCATCCGAAAAAAGGTAGAGAAAGTTAAGATATAAAATGTATCAGTTACTAAAAAGTAAAGCTATGGATGGTTTCTTAATTGTCTTTGTCTAGCTTCCCAGTGTTCTTGGATGCTTATATCCCATTAAATTGTTGCCCATGAACGTTCTAATTCAACCCAGGTGCTTGTTGTCTGTAAGATGGTGTTAAAAAAAATTTAAAGCAATGCTAGTCTGATCTGAAAGGTTGGGCTCTATATTGGGCTGTCTTGTGACAGGTACAGTCATGAGGGATAAAGGTTTACAAAATATATTGCTCTTTTTTCAAGGTTTGCTATTTCTTTTTGGATTATAAGAGAAAAATTTTCAAACTTAAATTTATAACATAATAGTTTCAGAGGCCATTTCCCGTTCCTGAGTCAAATTTCAAAAATCATGAAAGTGATGGGATAAAAACATAAAGTTGTTTAAACAATGTGAGGTGTCAATCATGGAGGAATCTTACTTTGCAAAAGGGGAAGAAGAAAGAAAAGAGATCTCTAATGAAGCATAAAGAATATAGTAATATGAATAATCTACAGGTCTTGAGCTTGCTAATAGAAATCACAGAGGAAAAACTGTAAATAATTAGATAACCAAATAAATCTTAACCATAGTAGATGTTATAATAAATTGCAGTTAAACATTCATCAAAGATACATAAGGGGAAAATGCTGAAAATGAAAGTAAAGAGGAACACATAACTCAGGGTTGAAAAAATTTGGAATCTCCACTTGTATTTTCATTAATCACTGTAAATGAGAAACTTCTCTAGTACAATCGGCTGCAAAAATCCTTTTCTTAGTCTTACGAAATTATATTTATACAAAGTCACCAATTCTTGACGGTTGATGATTTCCTAACTCCTAGGGACTAACGGTTACAAAAGTGCAAACTTGAACCGTTTGCGTGGTTATCTTTTATTTCTCTATCGTCTTGATAATATTAGTTTACAATATGATACTTCATTGTTTTTTTGAAGCATCTCCTTCTTTCGGTCCGAGGCATTCAATACATTTTTCTAGAAAATGCACTAAAAATCTAGGAGGCTTTGGTATATCCTTTGCCTCGAACAAATAAAGCTTCCTCTGAATTTTCGGAAATCGGTCTTCAATCCCTTTGTTAGCAAATTTAACCGATTGCAATTTTAAATTTCGCTTCACGAGCCACCTGTCTATTTGGGTAACATCAATCTCTTTTAATTGTGAAATTTCAAATTGAATTTCATTCAAGTTCTCCTTGAGTTTTAGTTGGTGTTTTACAATATTGGTCTATCCTAGTAATACAGGACAATTGTCTTCTCCAATGCCTAATGATCCTTTGTCCAACAAATCGAAAGTCTCTTCGCAATCATCCTTGACTTCCTTGGCTTTTTTCTTGCTTTCGGCTATGTTGGCCTCCCATACTTTAAACATGATATCACCCTTGATCTGCTCTTTGACAGACAACCTTGGAGTTTTGGATACCTTTTCTTTTGCCAAAAGTACAACTTCCTTTTGAAAAGTAGCCCGGGCTGCTTTGGCCTCTTTTTCTTTGAAAACAATGCTATCGAAAGATTGACTTACTTCTTGGAAATAGTTCTGAATAACTTCTACTTTAGAGATCAATCTTTGTTGCTCGACTTCTAACTTTTGATGTACCTCTAGTGCCTGGATTCGAAACTTTGTTATATATACAACCTGACCTTCAGTGGAATTCAATTTATCCTGTAGTTATCTTACAAGTTCTTCTTGCCGAATAACTTGCACTTTACTCGTTTGCATCTTCTTGTTCATCTCATCTAGACTTGACTTAAGCAATCAAATTTCCTGTTTTTCAACATGTAACATCCCGCTCTGGCGCACTGAAAAAACTTATTCTTTGAGGACACTTGCTCGCAAGTGATCTGGATTTTTATGATGATGAACCACTTAACCTTGATGATGATGCGTCATGATTGATGACAGGATGTTTTACTATTGCT
>ML797068.1:42177-149428 GCA_009831015.1 Picea engelmannii
ACAGTTTCGAGTTTTTATGATGCCGATGGTGTGTACATGATGATGTCTGTGATGTGTTTTAATTTACATGTAATGTACAGTTTTTGCTTTCCTTGAATCTTATCTGTGGGATAAATACCGATCCATGATATAATTAGCTAACGAATCTGAAACACTGTTAAGTTCTCTTGGAATGTGTCTATATTCAATGTAATCGAACATTCGTTCGAGACGACGAACTTGCAAGTGTAGACGTAGTAGGATAGGACTACGGATAGCATAGAAGCGGTTGAGTTGATAAACCACGAGTTGGGAGTCTAAGTAAATAATGATACGAGAGATACCTAGTGAGGAGGCTTGGGTTAACAGTCCAATGACAGTGTGATATTCTGCCATATTGTTGGTTGCTGGTCCTAAACAGATGCCTCCTGAACTCACCAGCTCGTCAAATTGATAAATAACCCATGTTGCCGAAGCAATGTTCTGGGTATGTCGGCTGACGCCATCCACGAACCCAAAAAAGATAGGAAAGGCAGACGTCATCTGCGCATGAAAACATAGGCACAGTCATGAGTGGCAACGGTAAAGACTCGAGCACGCGAAAGAAAAGACACACCAAACTAAAAATACAATAATGTACAAAGTACAGACGCTAGGTGATCTAGGCATAGTGATTTTTAAGGTAAAGCTCGTTTCGGGGCTCTCCCAGGGAAATTCCATCATGATCTACTAGTTCGTAAGCACCTCTGTGTAAAACACGCTTCACGATGTAAGGACCGTGCCACATAGGTTCTAGCTTTCCTGTTCCCAATTTATCGTGTGCTTGGTCATAAACGAGGACTAAGTCTCCTTCTGCAAAGGATCGAGGTTGGACGGATTTGTCATATTGACTCTTAATTCATTTCTGATGTGCCTCATTAACGAGATCAGCATCACGGCGTGTTTCGTCCAACTTGGATAGGTACAAGAATCGTTCTTCTTCCGCAGAAGTATGGGGCAGGAGTTCTACTTTCAATTTGAGTGACGGAATTTCTCACTCGATTGGGAGGATGGCCTCAATGCCATAGACCAACTAGAAAGGAGTGAATCCAGTTGAGGTTTTCACAGACGTGCGATAGGCCCAGAGAGCAGAAAACAGTTGTAAATGCCATGATGTCTTGTTTTCCCCTACCATGCGTTGGATCATGGTTTTTAGGACTTTGTGGATAGATTCAACTTCCCCGTTTGATTGAGGGTAGTAAGGGGATGAGTTTTCATGGAGAAAACCCAATTTGACGTGTAATTCGCTCATCATATGGTTTTTGAAGTGTGCACCATGGTCGGTGACAATGGCATGTGGTATGCCAAAACGAGTAATGATGTGGTTGAAGAGGAATAGAGCTGAAGTACGGCCATTGTTCAGGAAGGTAGGCATAGCCTCAGCCCATTTTGTGAAATAATCGATGGCGACGATGATGTAACCGTGCCCCCCGGCTGAGGTAGGCTTACACTGCATGAAATCAATACCCCATTTGGAAAAGGGGCCAATGGCAATAATGGGGTGCAACGCAGTAGGGTGGGTGCGTGCCTTCTTGTTGAATATTTGGCAGGGTGGACATTTTTTGACGGCCTCGATGCAATCTTTGAAGATCAAGGGCCAAAAGTAGCCGGCACGTAGGATTTTTTGGGCTGTGGCCATCCCAGAAAGGTGACTGCCACAAGCACCAAGGTGACAATCGTTCAGAACGCGTTCAACCTCTTCATGAATCAGACATCTCCAAAGAATGGTGTCAATACCACGACGATACAAAGTATCGCCGAGGATGAGATAACGATGAGAGTGGTGACGGATGTGTCGACGCTCTTCTTGAGAGATGTTTGGTTGAAAGCGTTGGGTTTGAAGGTAGAGGAGAATGTCTCCATACCAAGGGTCAGAGGTGCTGATGAGGAAGAGAGACTCATCAGGGAGAGGGTCTCTAGGTTCAGTTTTTTCATCGGCACTTGGGAGAGCACAGATGAGCTCGGCAAACACCAAGGATTTTTTGGCTTTAGCCTTTGTAAACTCAAGATCGAATTCTTGAAGAATAACGATCCATTTCGAATATTTGCTCCCAATTAATTGACGCGTCAAGACGTGGTACATGGGGTTGGAGTTTGCGATTACTGTGGTGGTGCGTAATAGGATGTAGTGGCAGAATCGTTGGACAACAATGACAGCTTCCATAGCCAGTTTCTTGACATGCGAATATCTGAGTTCGGGTCCAGATAAACTCTTGCTCAGATAATAAATCACGTGTTCTTCGCCGTTAGCATCCTCTTGAACTAACACCATTGCAATGGTGGAAGTAGAAGCGTCCAAGTAAAGGATATAATCCTTTGTATATTCGGGAGGATGTAACAAAGGAGCGTGGGTCAAAGCGTGCTTGAGAGCATCGAATGATCATTGGGCAGTGTCATCCCAGAATAAAGGGGCGTTCTTTTGCAGTAGCCGCATAAATCCTTTAGTGATCTCGGTGTAATTGCAGATGAAATGGCGGAGAAAGTTTGCTTTGCCTTGCAAACTTTGAAGTTGGGTTAAGTTGGTGGGTGGGGGTAAGGCTAGAATGGCCTTGATCTTCAAGGGATCCACCCTGATCCCATCTTTGGAGACGATGAAACCGAGGAGTCGGCCAGATTCGACAGCGAAGATGCATTTATGTGGGTTCAGACGAATACGATAGAAACGACATCGAAGAAAAATTGCCTGCAAGTGACTAATGTGATCGGGTCGGTTGGATGAATGGGCGGGTAAATCATCGAGGTAAGGTTCTGCGATATGTTTGATGTCGTGAAAAGCGTACGACATGGCTCACTGGAAAGTAGCACCGGCATTTTTAAGGCCAAAAGGTAGCTTTCGGTAAGCGAAAGTTCCCCAAGGGTAGATTAAGGTTGTCTTGTGTTGATCAACAGGTAAGATTTCGATCTGGTTGTATCCAGAAAAGCCATCCATGAAAGAGAATATCACGCTTCCCGCGCAATTATCGATGATTTGATCGATAAAAGGTGTAGGGTAGTTGTCCTTGGGACAAGCTTTGTTGAGATCACAATAATCTACGTAGACACGGATGGTCCCTTGTTTCTTGGCAACTGGAACGAGGTTAGACACCCATTCCGTCAAAGGGATAGGGTAGATAAAGCCAGATCTTAGAAGTTTTTCAACTTCTGCCTTTATAGCTGCCAGTTTCTTGGGGTGAACCGGGCAGAGTTTCTGTCGAACCGGTTTTGCGTCAGGGTAAGTCTTGATTTTGTGTATGAAGATTGAAGGTTCGATCCCTGGAATTTCCTCGTAGCTCCAAGCAAAGACATTGCGGAATTCTTTGAACAAAGTGGTGTAAGAAACTACTTCGTCGGGCGTACAATTAGCACCAAGATTAATATTTTCCATGACACCTTCTTTGACTGAAATGTCAATTGTGATTGTAGTAGAGATATTACCCATGTTTCCCTCAGAGAAAGTATATTGGGTGAGGATAGGGGATTGTGGAGCATCGGTAACATCGGGGGGGAAGACAGATTGTATGTCTTGCACTTCTTCCAATGACGGAAGAAAAGAGGATCGATGGTGGTTGTCATCCCAGGGCAAATCGTCAATGCTAAGCATTTCCATGATAGATTCGTCTGAAGGAAAAATGTGGGAGATGTAATCAACGACAGATGATAGGGAATTCAACCATGAGGGCACTGAGTAAGTGTCGGGTGCCAATGAATGTGAAGTGTTCGAAGAGGGAGAGGCATATTGAATAGCTACGTATGCGGCCTCGGCTGGGCTGAGTGGCATGGTGTCACTGAGTCCATCGAATTCCAAAGGACTAGGCACAATCCAAGGGTCATATGATTCCAACGATTGATAGGGAAAATTTGAGATCATATTGACGGCGGAAATATGATGTGTAGTAGGTGGAAGTGGTGTAGGGAAGGTACCCATGAGGCTAGAATCTTTCAATAAGCCAACATCAACGCTTTCATACGTAACTAGGTGGTCTCCCAAAAAAGGAATGTTGTTGGTGGCAGGGATGCGGGTGTCGGGTGTACAGAAATCAAGTTGATCGACGGTGACAATTTTTCCTTGATGAGGGAATTGTACACATCGAAACACCGACGAGGAGACAACAGTCATAGCGTAGAACCAACTTCTTCCGAGTAATAGGTTGTAATCGAGGGGAGCATCGACCACTTCGACATCAATGGTAACAGTTTTACCGCCCAATTGAACGACAAGGGATTGTAATAATCCGTGAGGATGGAAACCTCGTCCATCGAAAGCGCGTAACATCGTGGGGGATTTGTTAAGGGCAGGTGATTTCAAACCTTTTCAACAGGATAGAGACATGACACAAGTGGAGGCTCCCTCATCCAGGATGGTTCGATGGATTTGTTGATTATGAACAACAACATCGATTTGGAAAGCTAGCTGGTGGGAGAGTCGCGGTTGATGGTCGTCCAGATTAAACGTGATGTAGTTGGATGACTTGGGATCGAAAGCGCCAATAGCAGCTAAGATCTTCCTACGTTGTTTAGGACAGTGTTGTAAAAATTCCAATGCGGACATGGCACACGGAGCTTGGGCCAAATCTTCTACAATATTGTAGTTTTGGGCGGCTCGTGAATTAGGATTGAAAGTGGATTTCTGGATGGTGCTCTTAGGAGGGCGTAAGATGGAGTCAAAAGAAGGTTTCTCAATATTAAGTGGCCCGGATGGAAGGCTAACAGACAGAGGATTAACAACAGATGGTAAAGGATTTGGCGAAGAATCGTTAGCAGTCTTCGGCTTATTAGGTTTAACTGGCGTGTCGTATGTCGGAGAATGAGTGGTTAGATTAACCCCATTAAACATGTAAATGTGTGTGCTTGTCGAGGCCTCATCATGGGGTTGGTTGGAATTGCCCCCTGGCGTGGGGGTTTGTGCAACCCAATATTGTTGTTGCGGAAAAGGCTGAGTGAGCACAGCGGGTTGTGAATTTCCCTTAAAGAGTTTAGCCACTTCATCGCGATGTGGGAAGTCTCGGGTGTAGTGATCGTCACCGCAAATGAGACATGGGAATTTTGGTTTTCGCTGTGGTTGTTTTCTAGCAGCAGGGGTTTGTGGTTGGGTCTTGGGTTGTTCATTGTTATTGTTCTTCTTTGTTTTGTTTCTCGCTTTCTTCTTTCCCCCGAGTTGTTGTGAAGGGGTTGATTGGACCGCATTCACATCAGAGACTTGAGTTTGGGTGGGGGTAGAAGAGGGTGTAGTCGAACTGGGGGCGGCCGTGGAAGCGGGCCGCTGGATTGTTCCAGTAGACTGAGTAGTAGATTGAGTTTTGACAGAGCCAATAACTCCATCCGCATGCGAAGTAGTTAGTGGTTTGGATGGATCATTAGTGGCACGGGTGGCATTCGGTATCAACTCATACAGAGTATCGGATTGTGAATAGACTAAGTCTAGGTATTGAGCTCGGGCGATGGCTTCTTCCTCGGTGACCACGCCGCCCATGGCAACATCACGAGTGATCTGGGGTAGTAATGATTTCGTGAACCATTCTGCTAATAATTGGTCAGGGATGACCGCTTTGATTAGCCTTCGTCGTCTTCTCCATTCATGGATATGATCGGAGATGTGTATGGAAGTTGTCTGACGAAGAGAGATTAATAGTTCAGTACCCGTCTCGTATCGGATGGGCAGTTGGAAGTGCGTGAGGAAGGACATGGCGAGGGAGTTGAAATCGTAAAAAGATGCGCATGGTAATTTGATATACCATTTCGCTGCGGAACCCGTAAGTGTCTGTTGGAAAAGACACAAATGAATAGAATCATCCATGAGGGAGTTGGATGAGCACCACAAATGGAAGGTCATCACGTGGTTGTTCGGGTCTTCTTTGGATTTTTCGTCGAATTTTGGGATATCAGAAGGGAGCTTTGCTGGAATAGCTAGCCATACCGAAGAATGATGAATGGGATCATTCGTTAACCGAGACAAGTCTGGAAGGTCTAGGGTGGCTAGAAAAGGTAGTTGTCGGTTAACCTGTGGGTAATGTTGGTGCAGCAGAGGAACACCAGTGGGGCCCAATACTGGGTTATGTGGATAATTATAACTCGTGGGCCCTCTCATGTGAGGTTGGTTTTGACCAAGGTACATAGGATTTGAAGTTTTTTGAGAAGTATGTGTGAGTGGAGGATAACCGGATGGGTTTTGAGGGTTATGGGTTGGGTTGGGCATTTTTCCATAAGGAGGTTGTTGTGGAGTCTGTGAATTTTGTCCTGTCGGGAAGTGTGGGTTTCCTGAGAAAGGAACGTTCCATGGGTTAGATGCGGCAGGCACAGTTTGTCCCATGGAGGCATGCAGATTTCCTTGAAAAGGGATGCTCCATGGATTGGGTGCAATAGACACATTTTGTCCTTGTGGTTGATGGTGGACTCCGACTTGAGGTTGCCCCCCAGCATGAGGGTGCCCCCCGAATGGGATTTGTCCTTCGGTGGGAGGATGCCCCCCAGCTTGAGGTAGAGTTCCCGGGATTTGAGGGCCAGACGTAAAATATTGACCAGTGTTGTCGATTGGGTTAGAACCACCAAGGACAGTCCCTCCAGGTTTTTGGATAGGTATGGAACTTCCCGGTACGATTTGAGTAGTGGTTTGGGCAGTGGTAGTGGCAGATGCGTTTAGTGCCCTAAATCCAAAAGGGAGATTTGGTCTTGGTGTTACAGGTGTGCCAATCGGAGCTTGATTAACTACCGCATTACCGACAGGGATGGTCGGAATGTGCGGGGCCATTGTCGAATGGGTTGTCTGAAGGGGAATAGTAGGTCTCGAGCCAATGGATGTTACGTTCGGGCCAACGGGTGGTGTGCTCGGAGCAACGGTTGGTGTGGCTGTAAAAGTGGTAGTACCAGTGAAGTGATTTGGGGGTACAGTGTAGGAGAAAGGTACGTCAGTGCCTTCTCCTATTCCATAAAGATCTCACACCAAGCGTGGTGGAATCCGAACAATGTTCTCAGTCCAAAAAGGGTCATTGGGTAAAGGGTTTTGAGGAGACCCTGCCGGAGCGTTAGAAGGGTTTATGACAACAAATTCTCCAACGGAATTTAGGTGGAGCATCTGTCGTTCATATCCCTCTAGAATGCGATAAGCTTCCGAGGATTCCGAGACAATTCTAAAATTCTCCAAAGGGATGGGAACTTCTTCCTGAGAAGTTGTAGTGTTTTGAACCTCACTCTGTTGAGGAGATTGCTTCGTAGAATGAGGGGGTAAAGGGGTGTCTCCTTCCATATTTTCTGGAGGAAGTCCCTGTAGCCTCCGCGAGCATTGTGGAGGTTCGATGTTGGCGGAAGAAAAGAGTCGATGAAAGAAATCTATGGCCAACTAGCGAGAAGAAACAGCATACGCTAAAAAATCTAAGAATCACAACCAAGCAAACAGGACCTTCTTTTGATGACCGTACTAGTTGGTGATGAAATCCAACGTCGCGTGATAAAGTCCAGAAGGGGTGGGGATAGGGTGGAACAGTTACAATGGCGACCTGCTTAACAGACTTACGCCTTGGTGCAAGCTTCCATGCAGTAATTGTGGATTTACCCTCTAAGGAGCCCGAGTGATTTTGACCAATGTCTGCTCTAGGTACAGTGAGACTTCCCATCACCGTCACCTTGTGTAAGAACCTAAAGATTATGGCCACTAAGGTTACCAATTCGCAGTCAGCCCCTGGGCGGGAACAATCGACAGTTCGATCTGAACGTACGGGCATGGTATCAAGCCCGAAACCAACTAAGAAGCTTCCACGTAGTAATTGTGGATTTACCTCAAAGTGATCCCCATACTACGATCCAACCACCACAATCAATTAAACCACGGAGGGTTAGTCCCCGTAGCTTACCCGAATGCAACCTCGTGCGTAACCCCTGTGTGAGAGGGAGATCCTAGGCAAACTTATACGATAACTGGATTTACTCTCCCTAACTTAGGATACTAATGTTTGTTTTGACAACTTTGGAGAGTTATGCTCACAGCCTAATCCAAAGTACTACATCTATTCTACTGTTGATGGAGGATCCTAACAAAGAAAAAGTTCTAGATAAATTTTAATTAGCATTGATTTTTATGGCTGTTCTTTTACGCAAAGGGGTGCACGGAAGTGAAACAAATGGAATTATGACTCAGACCCAAAGAATGCATTGAACATGATAAACAGTCATTTCTTTTCGATGAACATCTAATTAAGGGAGAGAGAGAGTTCTTTCACTAACAAGCACAACTACGGAATGCTCTCAAACAATTCTTTTCTCAATCAAATCCTGATGTGATGCAAAAAAAATTAAATGCCTTCTAATATGCTCAATCAATCATGAAGATATCTTTAATTGTTTATGTATGGATGATGATCAATACAACACAATGCTTATCTTTGCTAATTATCTTCTTGGTATGAATGAAAACCAAACTAGCATAAGCAAAAGTCACACAAACAATACACCCTTCGTAGCAATCAAAACGAAAAAACGAAAGAAAAGAAACAATCAAAGAAAAATCAAACTTCACACCCAAAAGAGAGATTTGAAGAACAATGACCTCGACTGAAAACCAGATACAGAGGTCTGTAGACCTTTGATGACCTTCACCAGGGTTTTTGCTCAACTGAAGAGAAGAGAAAAGCAATGCATAGGTTCCAAGCTTTAATCAATAGAAAAACTCAATGAAAAATGGCGAAGAAGGCTACAAGATCTGATCAACAAGGTATTTATTCTTCAAAAAGACATATGTCAAGGCTAGATAAGGAAGAAAAATTGACTCACTTAGATCACTCAGCAAAAGAGCCACAGAGGCAAACCCTGAAAAATGCAATTGTGGAGGGTTTTTTGGCCAAAAGGAGGCTGGCGCTCTGTTGCCAAGGGAAAAGAGAGTTATAGCACTCTGTGTAAGGATATTAGGAGTGTTGGCGCTCTGTTAACACTAGGACAGGGGTGCCAGGGTCTAAAAGTCCCAGAAATGTCAAAAAAATTCAAAAATTAAGATCTGAGCTTGACAAGTATGCTGAATGTGACAAGGTAAGGAGCTAATCAGCTCGTGAAACTAATCAAAGAGGGGTGAACCAGGTTTGAAACAATCAAGGGACAGAATAAGGTCAATGAGGAGAAAAATACAAACAAGAGGTTTCGATTCGAGGCTATCTCCCCAGTATGGTCGCCAGTTTCTGTTGTAGGAAAATCTCCCTGCGGATAGGTAGATCACCTCTAAGGCTTGACCTTAACCCTAGACAGAAAAATGATTAACGTGGACACTGACTTCCTTTCAAATCTATCTAAACTAATGCATGAGAAGGGAGAATAAAAGAAGTACCTTTTAATCGACGTTTGTCCCTGCACGCTTCGAGTTGCACTCCAATCCTTTGCTCCTCACTGAGGTCTGTGGACAAAACAAGATACGACCACTTCCTACTCTATTGACATTAGGTTGAAAACAGATCTATCAATAAATGACAAGTTCATGTAACATCAGACACAAACTAGAAAGAAACAGGCCAAGCGTGTCATATTAATGAGAATAACGACAGCAGTACTTACAATCATAGATGCGAATGCGACAGCTTCGTCAAGTCCTCTTCGTCTAACCCTTTCCTGAAAGATCCACAACCTGGAAAACAACAGCTTCAGTAATCACTCTCCTTTGGCTAGCTGTAAGTCTCCTCCAAGATCATAAGTTTCATATGTTCAATTCTTCCTCCCTCTCCACCATCATAGAACCTGTTTATATAGGTTGGGAGGGGCCTAACCTCTTGAGTTATGTTTAGGACTAGTTGGGAACCTTCTCCTTAGATCAGGTATCTTTTGATGAAACCAAGAATTTGAGCACAACTGCCTCCTAATCTCAAATGATCCTCCCCTTATTCTCCTCAACGGGCTAACAACTGACCCAGAATAGGGAGCGCTCCCTCATAAAGGGCATCAGAGCGTTGTAGCGCTCCCTGGTAAGCCTTGGGAAAGTGCCAGTACTCTCAAGATGGGAAGCGCTCCTCCAGAAGGGCCTGAGGGGCGTTATAACGCTCCCTGAAGCATGATAGGGGAGCGCCAATGCTTCTGCAGCTGAAATAGGGGAGTGTTCCCCCTCCAAACCAGTGTTTCAGGGTCTCTTTCAGGTGTCAAGAGCTATTTGATTCCAGTGAACCAATTCTCCTCCTTCAAATCACTTATGTGAGATGTTATAAGTTCCTCCTTAGTGTCGTTATCATGGCATCATGTCTTAACATCGTTTGCGACACTAATGACCAACTTGCGACACTTGCGAAAGTTGTAGGGAAGATGCGACACTTACGACAATTGATAGGGACAATGCGACACTTAGCAATTTTGACGTGTAACAGTTAGTATAATCAATATCCCATTGTGGTCTATAATAAAAAGGTATGATGAACTCGTCATCATGTGCCACGAACAATACTACGGCTCTTTCTCCTTCACAAGATGAAGCGCCATCAAAAAACATTTTCCAAACTCCTGAACTATATACATATTTATTTATTTTTTCTTCTTTTTCTTTTTCTTTAATTGTACAACTTTATTCTATACATACATTGATATCATAATCAATAGATGGAATACAATTCCCTAAATCTTGATCAACAATATAAATAGGGTAGTTGTTTGGGTTAAGCGGGTCACTTACTGTAAACGTCAACCTGGTTTCTCTGTACAAGCAAGTGAATTGTCCTCCAAAGATTGGGATCGTGGTGTACATCATGTCGAGTTGCAGGGATCCTCCAAGTTTGGTGCCCCAACACCTGGATAGCAGCATGCCATACTTCGGGGGTATATCAGTGACCACCACATCCATTAGAATTCTTTTTGCAGGTATATGTGCAAGATTAACTACTAAGTCTTTTATCATGCCTATAAATTTAACTTTTCTTGAATCGAATGAATACAAGTCTCCATAAGGTCAAGTGATTTCAAGACCAAGTCTATCCATAATGGCTTTAGGAATTACATTATGAGAGGCTCCAGAATCCAACATGCAATTATGGAGCAGGTGATCATACATAGTTAGCGTGATATAGAAAGGGGAAACAGTATCTCTGGCACCTTCGAAATGTGGGATGAAAATTATATTAGGCTTGTCGTCTTCTAAGTTTATAACATCGGTCTGGCTTTCATTTTCTGAAAAACTAATCATTTTAGCAATTTGCTTTCTGTATATTGGGTTTTTTTCCAGTTCGACAAGAGGTATAGGAATTTTGATTTTATTAATTTCATTTTCCATATTAAAATTTCTTGTTGTTTTGTCAATCTCTATGGTTTGAGCTTCTATACGCTTCCTTTCAATTTTCTTTTATTGTGAGGTTTTTGTTTCAACTACAGGAACCTCCGCTTTCTATGTGTTGACGACAGGTGTTTCTGTTGACTTTGTCTTGGTAGGCTGTGTGTCAGCGGTCTTGGTTTTAACAGTCTGCTTTTCAGCAGCTTTTGAAGCTGCCTCATCTGTTCCCCCCCTAGGAAGGATTTTTTTCACTGCGGTAGTTGTGAATCTCCTGTTTCTAGGCCTTAGATTGTACTTCTGGTGGAGTTCGACCATTATATCATCTGTGATTCCTTGATAGGTTGAATCTTCTATAATGTTGTTGCTCTTGTTACTCTTAGATCAGTGTTCTGTATTTAAATATTTTTCATAATCTTGCCTCGTCAAAAAAGGTTGATGACAGTCATCGCCAAGATTATTTATGTCTTCATCTAACTCCTCAAAGTCTTCCATGTCTTCTCCTCCTATAAATTTTTCACTTTTAAAGGGGGCTTGGATTTTTTTATCCTCATTCTTAATTTGCGTTTGTTGTGTTTGAGGGTTAGGATTCCTTCTGAAATCCTTTCTGGGAAAATGATCATTCTTTGATTGATCTAGTTCCATTCTTGATATCTTATTCGACAATTCTTTAATTATTCTCTCCATGTTGTCCATTTTGTCTTCCGAAGACCTTCCAGATCCCGAGGGTCCTCCTTGTTCTCTGTACCTTCTGGTTTCTTTGTTTCCTATTTCAAATTTGTTTTTAAGCTTTTCTGATTCCATCATGTTTGATTCAATTTATAAATAATCATCTTCATTTTAATGAGGTCCACTGATCTTCTCTCCCTCAACAACAGGGAGAAATCAGGGTCAAAGAGCCCCAATGAAAGTTACTTTCGTTGCGGGTTGGGAAGGTTTGACCTCGGTTGGAATTTTATTATACAATTTATTAAACCTTTGGGTAAAATCAAGAAATGATTCAGAGTTCTTCTTTATCATAGCCCCAAATTTGGTTAGATAGTAGAGATGGTCTTTCCTTTCTCCCCATTGTTTGATAAAAGCATTTTCCAGTTCATCGTATGACCGTATTGATCCTGCTGCTAGACCTTGGAACTAGGTTCTCACCTGTCCTTCAAAAGTATGAAACAGGAGTCTCAAATAACCATCCTCATGTTCAAGACCCAGGATGTTTGCAAATTGATCAAATAAATTTAAGTGTTCGGTTGCGGTTAAATCACCTTCTCCTGTGAATTCGACAGATTTTTCATGTAATTTTCGGGTAGATCATGGAGAGGAACTGGGAGGACCAAAGGAGCATACCTAGATGTTAATTTGTCAAAGATTCAAGGGAGTGGTAGTTGACCACCTGCTCCTCCTCCTCCAGCACCACCTATGGCTCCACCCCCAGCTCCACTTCCTTCGGCTGCAACCATTAATAATTTAGGGGTTGAAAATTGGAGATTATAAGGAGGAATTTTAAAGGGGTGCGGTAACCCTTTGATTGTGCTTGAATAGGGAAATATAGGGTGAAGAAAATTGTCACCAAGGGACAGGAAACTTGAAAAATAGGGGCTTAGAAAACGGGGACTGGTTTCTTTGGACTCATAGGGTGAATATACGGGAGAATCAACAGGAGTCGAATCAAGGTATACAATATACTCGTTAGAATTCTGAGAGATGGGGAGCTGAACTTCGGGAAGTGAAGAAATGTCAATCGAAGCGGGAAGTGAGACAGATCATTTACCTCTATTGGTGAAAGAAACAGTTGAGAAAGTTTCATTTTTGAATTGAGCTAAGATCAATCCAGGGTCTAGGGTTACAATTTTATCGGTGAATAGTTCTCTGCAAAAAGGTGGGGTTCTTGAAATTTCAATTAGATCCATAGTATTCGGTGGTGTGAATTTAGGTTGATAAATATTATTTGTCAATGAAGCAGTCTGTTTAAGGTATCTTCTTGATTTTTAAATTTTTTCTGAGTCGGATACAGTCGAAGCATGTTTTTCGTCTGGATTCTTTTTGGTATTCTTTCGTTTAAAATCCAGTTTATTAATCGTGGAGTTTCCAAGTGAAATATTAAAGTAGCCTTAATATTTTTTCACTATCAAAGAAATGAAATATCGATGTCGTTCTTCCCAGGGAAAAATAATTTCTTTACTTCGGTCCCCGACAACAGTGCTAAAAAGATTTTGTTCCTGAGTTTATACTTAAGGCTTTAAAAGCATAAAGTCTAGGCATCCGAATAAAGGTAGAGAAAGTTAAGGTATAAAATGTATCAGTTACTAAAAAGAAAATCTATGGTTGGTTTCTTAACTGTCTATGCCTAGCTTCCTAGTGTTCCTGGATTCTTATATCTCATTCAATTGTTTCCCATGAACGTTCTAATTCAACCCAGGTGCTTCTTGTCTATAAGATGGTGTTAAATAAATTTAAAGAAATGCTAGTCTGATCTGAAAGGTCGAGCTCTACATTGGGTTGTCTTGTGACAGGTACAGTCATGATGGATAAAGGTTTAAAAAATCTATTACTTTGTTTTCAAGGTTTGCTATTTCTGTTTGGATTATAAGAGAAAAATTCTCAAACTTAAATTAATAACATAATAGTTTCAGAGGTCGTTTCCCATTCCTGAGTCAAATTTTGAAAATCATGAAAGTTATTGGAGAAAAACATAAATCTGTTTAAACAATGTGAGGCATCAATCATGGAGGAATCTCACTTTGCAACAGGGGAAGAAGAAAGACAAGAGATCTCTAATGAAGCATAAAGAATATAGTAATTTGAAGAATCTATAGGTCTTGAGCCTGCTAATAGCAAGAACAGAGGAAAAACTGTAAATAATTAGATAACCAAATAACTCTTAACCATAGTAGATGTTATACTAAATTGCAGTTAAACATTCATCAAAGATACATAAGGGGAAAATGTTGAAAATGAAAGTAAAGAGGAACACATAACTCAGGGTTGACAAAATTTGGAATCTCCGCTTGTATTTTCATTAATCACTGTAAATGAGAAACTTCTCTAGTACAATCGGCCGCAAAAAGCCTTTTCTTAGTCTTACGAAATTATATTTATACAAAGTCACCAATTCTTGACAGTTGGTGATTTCCTAACTCCTAGGGACTAACGATTACAAAAGTGCAAACTTGAACTGTTTGTGTGGTTATCTTTTATTTCTCTATCATCTTGTTAATATGAGTTTACAATATGATACTTCATTGCTTTTTTGAAGCATCTCCTTCTTTCGGTCCGAGGCATTCAATACATATTTCTAGAAAATGCACTAAAAATCTAGGAGGCTCTGGTATATCCTTTGCCTCGAATAGATAAAGCTTCCTCTGAATTTTCGGAAATCGGTCTTCAATCCCTTTTTCAGAAAATTTAACCGATTGCAATTTTAAATTTGGCTTCACCAACCACTTGTCTATTTGGGTAACATCAATCTTTTTTAATTGTGAAATTTCAACTTGAATTTCATTCAAGTATTACTTGAGTTTCAGTTGGTGTTTTACAATATTGATATGTCCTAGTAGCCCAGGACAATTGTCTTCGCCAATGCCTAACGATCCTTTGTCCAACAAATTGAAAGTCTCTTCACAATCATCATTGACTTCCTTGGCCATTTTCTTTCTTTCAACTGTGTTGGCCTCCCATACTTTAAGCATGATATCACCCTTTATCTTCTCTGTGACAGACAATCTTGGAGTTTCTGATACCTTTTCTTTTGCCGAAAGTACAACTGCCTTTTGAAAAGTAGCCCAGGCTGCTTTGGCCTCTTTTTCCTTACAATGTTATCGAAAGATTGACTCACTTCTTGGAAATAGTTCTGAATAACTTCTACTTTAGAGATCAATATTTGTTGCTCGACTTCTAACTTTTGATGTACCTCCAGTGCCTGGGTTCGAAACTCTGTTATATCTACAACCTGGCCTTTAGTGGAGTTCAATTTAGCTTGTAGTTGTCTTAAAAGTTTTTCTTGCCGAATTACTTGCACTTGACTCGTTTGCATCTTCTTGTTCATCTCATCTAGACTTGACTTAAGCAATTAAATTTCTTGTTTGTCAACAACTTTGGCTTTCTCAAGTCCTTTATTTATATCTTCTTTGATATTTTTCTCAGTATTTTTTATTTGACTCTACAGTTGGCTTATCATTTGGTTCCTTTGTTTCAACCTTGTTTTCAGTTTGTCAACTATAAATAGATTAGTTGTTGCCAAAGCTCCCATAGAACCTACTATCGTTGTGGCAAAATATTCCTCTTATAGGTTCTTTCCATCTATGAGCACTTTGTGTTTCTTTACCATTGTTTCTCCTTTCAAATGCATTTCCTATTTTACCACAGCTTTCCTCTTCTTACTGAAAAAGTAGTCAGAAGAAGGTATCTCTTCTCTAGATATTGGAGTAAGTTCACTTACATATATAACTTCCAGATGGGTAGTCCCAAAAGTTGACTGTAAAGGAGTCAATGATGCAATACGATTGCCCAACTCTATAGATGGGGTTTCTCCTACTGTTTTGGGGATATCCGCAAGAATAGTTGATAATAAAGGAGGGATCGTTTGACTCAACTTTGGAGGTGTTCCTGTTTGTGAAGCTTCTGCTTCTTGTGAAGACGTTTCAATCTTCTTTGGATTTTCTTCTACAATCTTCTCGCCATGAGGCTTTGGCTAGAAACCTGGAGGTATGTGTTACACATTATTTTGGTCACTCTGGTGATGTCTCTACAGTTATGTGTTCAGGCTCTCATAAGGACCTTTTTCTTGAGAAAAGTGACTGTTGTCTTCTTCCATAAAGCATATTTTTAAGATGAGTTTGCAGGCTACATGTGTTGTAGGGTACGAGAAACCCTGATTCTCACAGGAAACCCTATACTTGGAGTGCAATATGTTCGCAGTATACTCTATAGGTAGGGTGCGAACCTGCTTCAAAGCATAAAAGGAAGAGGAAGTTACGAAGGTTCTAGAAGAGGATCTTCTAGAAAATGAGTTGGAATTCGCATGGTTGGCCTCCTACTGACTTCTTATATTTAGTGGGATCATCCTCATCCCTTTAATGATCTCTCCTTCTCCTATATATTGGAATGTTTCTCAAGGAAGAGGTTAATCAAGATTGAATGGAGAATTGATGAAATAATTGTGTGAGGAACCCTGTTTGAATGGAAGCTTGAGGCCTCCATTTGTCCATCAAGCCATACTAGATCTTCTTCATGCAAGTGTAGAGCAAGTGTGTATGTTGGAACCAAGGACCACTGAAAGGAAGCTTGCAACATCAAGGCGATCTAGTTGTATCTTCTAATTTCACTTAATAAAATATAGTGGCATGTCCCTTTCCCATAAAATCACTCTTATTTTATTGCATAACTCCTTGATCATATGCATAGGTTGTCATTGAATATACTTTGCTATCTTCACTTTGGTTGGTTTTTGTTGTCTTGAACCTGATCTCATAAGAGAATCGGAGCGAAGTAGGAACAACAAAGACCTAAGGAAGCGATATAAAGGTATGTCACTCATTCCTTCTTGGTAGTAGATTCGATGATTGCAACTTAGGGAAAGAGTCATGTCCTGTCCTGTTTTGTTCTAGATCTAGGTGGATCTAGGGAGATCTGTTAGTGTCCGCATATACCGGTTTATCCTATAAAAAAATTGGCGACTCCACTGGGGATACAACTCATTTTTGTTGTCTTTTGTTGGCCATTTTCTCTTGGTCTACCTTTTGCATTTCCAACCAGTCTCTGAGTTTGTAGGAGACCCTTATAGACTCTCTGGACCTAGAAGTTCACTCAAACTTTTTGTCCCTTTTCCAAATTTTCATAATTTACAACCCTTCTCGCACTGTACCTCTCTATAGCCTACGAGAATCATTCATTCTCGCACCCTACTGTTCAATCCAGTGTGACCTTCTCGCACCCTACCAGTGTCTAGACTGCGAGAATGCCTCATTCTCACACTATACTCCACTACTAGGCTGTGAACCCATTTGTAAAAGTTTTGGATCAGGTCTTCTTGTTCTTTTTGATGCACAGATTTGTTTGTTCATCTGGGAAGAACTTATTTTTCTAGTGTTTGACTGTTTCTTGACTTCAAATCTTTCGGTCGATTAGTTTTCAGAGATCGAAAACTCTTCTTAATCATTTTTCCCAGTTTTTGCTTCTCGACCTTTTACCAACGAGGGTATAATCTCGGATTCTGAGATCTGAGTGCTTGTTTGGTCAAAAGTCTTTGATCAGATTAAAAGTCAGGATTATTATTTCTTTAGATCGTTGGCTGCTTGGAAAATTTCTTTGCCCATATACATTTGAAGAGCCTTTTTCTTGTCGATTTTTATTTTTATTTCCATTGAAAGATTTGATTTGGGCGTTTATTGAGTATTTTATTTTCATTGGTTGCTTACCTTTTCTTAGTTCCATCCCTATTTTTGATTTCTAAAAAAAAAAAAAAAATTTAAGTCTTGTTCTTTTAAGCAATCATTCAGAAAATATTGGCGTTAAAACATTGAAAGAGAAGGAATAGTGAATTTACATTGTCAATGATTGTTTGGTACTACATTTGAAAATAGAATTGTACATCGTAGTTTGCATTGTTCTAGAAAAACTCCTTTCTCCCTGTTGTAGATAGAATTCATCAAACGAAAGTTTGTATCATTCATTTCTATTTATGCATTGTTGGGTCTAAATCTTACACAACACCGATTTCATTTATGTCTCCCTCTTGAGTAACAACAACCTTTAATAATATTGCGCAATTTTTAAAATTCAACTAGTAACTTTTTCTAGGGCTCTTTTGCACCAACATTAGCTAGGCTAGAGCTTTGGAATAGGAAGTGAGACACACTCTCCAAAGAACAAAACACACAATAGTATCTTGTGATAGGGAGTGTCAAATTCCATTTGCATCATTTTGTCCTAGGAAGCCCTTCTCACACAAGGGTCAAACCTGAGGTCACATTGAGATTGACAGAGTTAGTCACCCTGCTTTGTTGATCTCGGTGTAGAGATTGCATGTAATACGGGGGTCACTTGAAGGTATACCCACAATGATGAGTGGAAGCCTCTCAAGTTGATTTTGGGCTAGATACCCTGCCCTTGCGTGTGGATTAGACTGTCGATTTTTTCCCCATGCATCGTTCTTGTTTGTGGTAACCTTAGTAACCTATCTTCTTAGATTCTTACACAAGGTGACTGTGGAGGGGTAAGTCTTCACTGGGGCTCCTTGGAGGGTATACCCACGATTATGTGTGGGAGATTGCACCAGGGTGTAAGTTCGTTAACCAGGTCGTCAACGTAACTTTGCCACCCTAGCCCAACCCCTTCTTGTCTTGACGTCGCGATATTGGATTTCATCACCAACTAGTGACTTCAGAATTGGAAGGTCTTGTTTGCTTGGTTTTGGTTCCTATATTTTACTAGCGCGTGTTGTCTGTTTACCTAAGTTGGCCATAGAATTTCTTTCGTAAGATTTTAACTCTATCACAATTGACCCTCCACGTCATTCACATAGAATGCAAGGAATACCCTCAAAAGATTTGGAAGGTTCTCAACCCTTTCCTACCAACTCACCGAAGGGCTCTCCTCAACCGAGTGAAGTCCAAGGCGTTTCCACTCCACAAGTGGAAAGAACTAACTCTTTAGAACGGTTCTGAATTACCAATTCTCGAGAGGACTTCTGAATTCCTCCCGACTCTGTGAGATGTATTGTTCAAGTGAATTCTTTTGAAGAAATAGTTGCTGAGTCTTCTAGATTACCAACCGGACCTTTCACAAGACCTGAGGGTCAAGATCCTTTTTGGACTACTGGAATTTTTAGAAGGGATCTCTTTGGATTAGGAGCAGGCATTGATATCACTGTCACACCTGAGTTTCCCGAAACATCCGATCTAGATGCAATACCTTTTACTACTGCTTATTATTTTCCTGGTTCAGACGCTCTGCCAGCCGACCACATCTTGACTATCCCCCTACAAACGAACCATTACACAATGGTCCCAGATACTATGAGTCATCACACCAATAATATGGTGGCTAGCCAAGCTCCCATTGGCACGTCGCTTTTGCCTAGATTCACCCCAACACTTCCCCCCAGATATCATGCACTGAATGCTTATATTCCCACTCCTACACAAATCCCATCCGGGAATCCTGGCATTTCCACTCCTTCTGGGCACCATCTCGTTCCTGGTTTTATTCTGACACTTCATCGACCCCCTTCCAGAGGGCCTATTCCATCCCCTATTGGAGGCACCGAACCTAGTGGCACCATCCCATCTTTCACACCTAATTACCAAATTCCTGTTGGTAGACAATTTAACCAAGGAGGCCAAACCCAATCCCCTTTTGCAGGACAAAACCCACTTGGGAAGCAACCCCCAATTGGAGGGAAACCCCCACCTACCCCACCCTATGGACAGAACATACCTCCATCCTTGGCACATTATTGGAACCATCTTATCCAAAAAAATCCTCACTCGACTGGGGGGAAAAAATCTCAAGCTAGCTCTTTCATACCGCCTAGTACAGGCCAACCATATCCGAGTACGTCCAATCCTATTTGGGGCTTGAACGCTCAACCCCACACCCCTATTCAAGGGAACAACCCCAACCAATACAACCCTATAAATTACCTGCCTCCACACCAACAACCGAATCTGCCCAGATATTCACATTATATGAAAACTTCTTATGGTCCTACTGGTATACCTATGGGGCTCCCTCCCCAAAGTCACCAGTACCCACATATGAATAGACAGTTACCCTTCTTAGCAACCCTGAACCTCCCTGATTTGTCGAGAATTTTAAATGATCTGATCCATCACTCTCCTCAATGGCCCGTGATACTGGCCAAACTACCATCCGACATTCCTAAATTCAATGGTAAACCAAGAGAGGACCCGAACAATCATGTAACGACTTTCCACCTTTGGTGTTCATCCAACTCTTTGATGGATGACTATATCCGTTTACATCTTTTTCAACGAACTCTCACAGGTTCTGCTGTGAAGTGGTATATAGAATTACCACGAGGCTTCTTCACCAACTTTAACACCCTCGCCATGGCTTTCCTCACCCGTTACCAGTTACCAATACGTTACGAAACAGGAACCAAAATTTTGAGTTCTTTCAAACAAACCAAAGCCACTCATATCTCTGATCAAATTCATGAGTGGCGATGGAGACGACGTCTCATCAAACTCAAACTTCCCGATTAGTTACTGGCAGAGTGGTTCCCAAAATCATTCGTGAATGACATCACTCATGACATCACCATGGGTGGAGTTGTCACAGAAGAACAGGTGATCAGTCATGCTCAATACCTTGACCTCATTTACTCACAAACGAGTACGCTTTATGATTTACTCCTTGATGCACCTCATCCTTCTACTACTGCTACTTCAACTACTCCTACTGCTTCTGATGCAGTTGATGGTGTGATTAGAACTTTCCATGCCCAACCCCACTCCGCACAAGCCTCTAGCACCAAACCCAAATCCGTTTCTTCTAATGTTCAAAATACTCTGTCTCCTACCCCTCCCACCGACAAGACTTCTGAGGTGAGCTCTGTTCAATTTACCCCTGCCGGAAATAATAAATCCAAAAAAGGGAAGGGCAAGAACAAGGAGGATTAAAATAATATGCAATCTGAGAATACCAAAACAAAACCTATTGACGATAAGGATAAGCGCAAACCTCGATACCCTTGTCGTATCTGTGGTGATGATCACTACACCAAGGATTGTCCAAGATGAGCTGAGGTTACTAAGTTCCTTCAAGGGACCCCGAAACTACCTACCCAGATCGTGTTGTCACAACCCTTCCCTTCTAAACAATAGGCCCAATTGGTCATTCATGACCAACCTTCCCCCTCCACTACATCCTATGTATTAATGTGTACAGGTGATTCAAAGAAGAATGACATCACACTTACCACTCGAGCCAAAGATTATTCTTCCTCTAAAGAAAAGGTTGATGAAATACCTCCTTCATTGGTCCAACCATCTCCCATGACTCCACCTACAAATGGTCCTCTTCATCTTGAATGACCGAGACTAGATACAGTTCTTTGCCCTCCCCCAAAGGGTGTTGTTTGAAAGTATGCTTTCAATCCTCATGTGTGTGTTGCCTAGAACTACAGTATTGTCAAAGATTTGGCCCAAGCACCGTCCACGATGTCAACCCTTGAAGTGCTTCAGATTTTTCCTACACAACGGAAGGCACTTTTGAAAACTATTGGTGGAATTGACCCCACGGATACAAATTTAATAATTTTTGACTTGGAAGATCACATTCCAAGGTTACCCCCTCAACTTGCCTTTCAAATAGAATTTATTGTCTCTGACAAGAACATTTGTAGAATAGTTATTGATGAGGGTGCCTCGACATGTGTCATGTCTACTGCCTGCTGGAAAGCCATCGGCTCTCCTCCCTTAACCAAATCACACAACACGCTCAAATCCATTAATGGCTCTGGATTTAAGCCTTACGGTGTCCTACCTTCATTGCCTATTACATTAGAAGGAAAAATGATCAACGTGGAAGTTGAGGTCTTTGACACTCCTCTCGATTACAACCTTTTACTTGGTCGTAGCTGGATCGATTCCATGCGTACAGTTGTGTCCAGTCTTTTATGTGTTGTACGTTTCCAACATCAAAGAAAAGTAATTACGGTGGACTAATTGGCCTTCTTTAACTATGATGCACGTACCAACAACGTACCTTTCATTGCAAAAACACCCCCTGGATATGAGAATGTCGGTGTCGGTCTTCTTAAATATTGCTCTTTGATGGGTACTTTCCCCATTCCACCACCCGATGTTCCACGTTCATTTGTCACCTCGATCAACATGATTTCCACCTATGTTCGAGAAACCCCTGCGTCTTATGACTCGTGGATAGTACCCAACCCCGATGATCATCTTCGCTATGGAGACCAAATTCCTTTGAGTCCAGTCGAATCTGCTTATCAAGCCATTCAATCGACAACCCCTTCTACCCCCTCTCTTGGTGATTTATCTCCAGATCCATTCCGCATCATTTTTCCTACAGACGAGATGATTATGTCTGTTATGTCCATGGAAGATACCCCTTGGGACGATGAACATCATCATTCCATTCTCTTCCTGGAACGACACACCATTGAGAGTTACCAATGGATCTTGACTTCGTCGACTGTTGTCTTCATTTCTACCATTCCCAAGTCTACATACGATATGTTCTATGAAGGGAACCTAAGTAATATCTCACCCACCATCCCCCTCGACATTTCCATCAAACCTGGAGTTGTCGAAAATGTGCATATCCGAGCTTCGTGTTCCCATGACGAAATTGTCACCTACAAGTCTCTTTTCCAAGAATTTTGTGACGTCTTCACATGGAGCTATGAAGAAATGTTGGGTATTTACCCCAACATTTTTGTACACGAAATTAAGACATACCCAAATGCTAAACCCGTCCGAAAATGACTTCGTCTGGTCCACCCGCGTAAAGAAGTTGCTATCAAGCTTGAAGTTGAGAAACTTCTTAAAGTTGGCTTTATTTACCCTATCGCTCTAACTAATTGGGTTTCCAATCTTGTTCTGGTTAACAAGAAATAAGGTACAATCCGCGTGTGCGTTGATTATAAGGACATTAATAAAGCTTGTCCTAAAGACAACTTTCCTACCCCCTTCGTTGACCAGATCGTCGACGATTATGCCAGAAGTGAAATATTCTCTCTGATAGATGGTTTCTCCGGATATAATCAAATCAATATCGTACCCGCAGACCAACACAAGACCGCTTTTATTTGTCCTTGGGGCACTTTCGCCTACCAGAAACTACCCTTTGGTTTAAAGAATGCCGACGCAACTTTTCAACATGCTATGCCTTATGCCTTTCATGATATAAAGCACATTGTGCAACCATATCTTGATGACTTATTGGCTCATTCCATGCACTGTGTAGATCATCCAACACACCTCTGAGCCATTTTCCTTCGATGTCAGTTTTACCGTATACGCTTAAATCCCCAAAAATGTGTTTTTTATGTAGAATCCAGCCGACTTCTAGGATTTATTGTTTCACGTCAAGGGATCAGGGTAGATCCTTTGAAGTTCGAGGCGATTCTTAATCTCCCTCCTCCTTCCTCACTTCGCCAACTACAAATTTTTCAAGAGAAAGCAAACTTTCTACATCATTTCATCCCAAACTACATTGAGTTAACCCTTGGATTTACTCGACTGCTCAAGAAAGGTTCTGAGTTTGTATGGGATATCATTGCCAACAAATATTTTGATGCTTTGAAAGTGAATTTATCCCGTACCCCACTACTTTTCCCACCCAATTACAGTCGAGATTATTTCCTTTATCTCGCAGTCTCAGACTCTACTATTGCTATGGTTCTAGTCCAGGAGGATGATTCTCATGATGATCATGTCATCTATTATTTGAGTCGGAGTCTCACGACTCCCGAAACCAAGTATTTACATGTTGTAAAAATGGCCTTGGCAGTCGTCCAAGTCATCCAATGTTTCTGACACTATATCCTTTTACGCAAGACTACTATGATTTCCAATTGTAATCCTATGCAGCACATTCTTACATGCCAGTTGCTAGGGGGAAAATACTCCAAATGGATCGTAATACTCCAGGATTTTGACTTAGAGTTTGAATGCGCTAAGTCCAAGAAATCCTTGGTGTTCGCCGAATTGATATGTGACCTTCCCTGTTATGAGACGGAAAATGTAGCAGAGGATTCATTACCCGATGAATCCCTCTTTCTGATCATTTTCGATGACCTTTGGTATGGGGATATCATTATATATCTCTAGACTCAGACTTTCCAGCTTGATTTGTCTAGCACTGACCGTCGTCGAATACGTTACCAAGCCCGTCAGTATATTATCCTCGGTGATACTCTTTATCACCATGGGATTGACTCTATTTTTCGACGATGCCTCACATTTGATGAAGCCGAGAAAGCCTTGAATGACTGTCATTCTGGAGCATGTGGTGGTCACATGTCTGGGTATGCTACTACCCAAAAGATCCCACGAGTTGGATATTTTTGGCCTTCTTTATTCAAAGATTTTATTATCGCCGTCCAAAAATGACACGCTTTCCAAACATACAACAACAAAATACGATCACACCCTGCTCCTTTACACCTTGTAGTCTCTATTGGACCTTTTGTGAAATGGGGTATTGATTTCATGACATGTCACCCTCACTCGGTCAGGGGGCATGGATACATTATTGTAGTTGTAGATTACTTTACGAAGTGGGCCAAGGTGATGCCAACATTCGAAAATATGGGAAAGACTGTAGCACTATTCATATTCAATCATATCATTGCTCGTTTGGTGTTCCCCAAGCTATCGTTACTGATCACGGTAGCCACTTTAGAAACTTCATGATGTCTTAACTCACCGAAAAGTTGGGTCTTCGCCATGAAAACTCAACACCCTATTACCCACAGGCAACTGGCCAAGTTGAAGCAATAAACAAAGTCCTCATTACTATGGTTCGACGAATGATAGGGATTCACAAAACCAGTTGGCACAGGATGTTTTTTTCAGCATTGTGGGCTTACCGGACATCTATCAAGCCTGCTACCAAATTTTCACCTTTCCAGTTAGTTTATGGTATAGAAGTCATCTTGTCAATTGAATGTGAGATACCATCTCTAAAGCTTGTCGTTGAACTTCTCCCAAACACTTCTGTTGAAGAAGAACGTATGTTGTATCTTATGCAATTAGATGAAACCCATCACGATGCCACCCTAGTTATAGAAAACCAGAAGAAACGCATCAAAGCCCAATATGACAAACATATCAAACCATGTGTGTTCTCTGAAGGAGATCTAGTTCTCCTTTATGAACAAGATCATGATTTGTTAGGAGCCGAAAAATTTGAGGGTATGTGGCGAGGTCATTATATCGTCAGATGAGTGTTGGATAAAGGAGCCTACGAGTTAATGGACTATGATGGTATCCCTTTGAGTGAACCCATAAATGGGCTTTACTTAAAGAAGTACTATGCTTAGGCCATCTGTGCATAAGTTCTTGTGTTTTATTGTCTCATACTCTTGTGTGTCACTTTAGTGTGCTTTTTCATTATTTGGTTTCTACCCTCGATGACTTGCCTTGCGTTGTGCTTGGTTTCTAGATGTCGGATTCTTCGCTACCCCACATTGGCTTCACTGATGACACTGGTCATAGTACTCAGAACTTAGCTTATGCTTCATGGGTAATTTACGCACCTACAAACGAACTCATCAGTCTATGAGGTGTTTGCCTCGATTGTGCGACCAATAATATCGCAAAATATAGCGTCGTCATCGAATTATTGGCTGATGCTATTTCGCTTGGTATCCACCACCTGGTTATATGACTCGATTCGCAGCTAGTACTGCTACAATTAAGTAATGTCTATGCTATCCAAATTCCTACTTTATTACGGGTATATCTATGAATTCGCCTATTGGAACGCTATTTTGATTATATCTAATATCAGCACATTCCTAGATGTCTAAATACATTGACTGATGATTTAGCTAATTATTTTTTAGATAGACATCTGAGACATTTATAAAACCAATCACACATCACATGTATTATACAACAAAAAATAAGTTGTTAGAAGTCGTATATATGTATATAACGATCAAAAGTTTTTTACAAATTTTTTTTGTCCAAAGACCAAAATCACAAAATATGAAGCCCATGGCTTCTAAAAAATAGCATCATGGATGATGCTCACGGTAGCACACAATTTCTCGGGCTACCCTACAGAGCAGTTGACTGAGAGACTCGGACACGCCCACAGTATGGCGTTGATAGCGTCTCGGGATCTCTCCAATAGTGATGTCTGGGACATCTACAGTCAGTCCCTCTAAGTTTTGTCCAATCGCCTCATAGTCCTCAGCATCCCATCTTGCTACTGGAGCCACTTCCCCTCGCCTCTGAATGGGATATGTCCCTAGCATTCGATACAACCCCACATCTGTGTTGTCAAAAGAAATTTTGGATTAGTCCTTGGATTGAAAACATAAAAACATTTTATATGATAAAATTTACAAAAACATTAAAAAACAAAATGTGTACTTCTTACCTAAGTCACCCCACTGAGCATCCTCAGGCAGAACCAACTCTGGATCTCCTCGAAAATCCAAGCCAACATAGGCATAGTCGTCGACCATCAACATCTGGGGCCTCAACTAGTCAAAAAACGAATCGTTATATTTGATAATAGGGCCTGCTACATGTCGGGCCATGAGGTTACACCACCTCATCGTCCTCAGATCCTGTGGAGCTAGTAAACCCCAATCCACCTGTAGACACAGTAGTGGGACCCTTTCAAGGAAGAAAGACACCAAAATCGACTCGTACCCGAACTTCTTCAGGTCTCCCCTACTACACTTTGTCAGTTGCCTCTTCATGCTATGGAGAACCTCATCTGATCAGTTAAAAACCCGAGGCTCTGTGCACTCTATTTCATATTGGAAATAGCTCTGGAGAGACATGTGCGGAGCCGCACTCCCAGCCATGCATGCAATGGTAAACAAGATAGTCCATAGGGTCAAGTCTTGGACCCCCCAAATGGAAACTTTACCCTTGCTTCTCTCTGCCTCGGGAACACAATGTCGACAAACATACTCACTCATAGGAATTCCACCACCTCTACCTCCGATCAGAGTCGCATGGGATCCACATCGTGACAACCCCGTCAGAAAATAGATATCCTCGATATCTAGTGTAAGCATGTGGACCCATACATGAAATACCTATTGGTCCACATCCCACATGTGGACCAGGTACTCTAACAACCTGAGTTGGGCTCTCATGCCCTTGATCCTGAAAAATGTTAAGACCCCACATTCCCGGAGGGAAACAACTGTACGCGCATCATTTTTGACAATGGCATCATTCTCCTCGTGTTCCCTTTCCCTCCATTCCAACATCGTGATGATCAATACCTGCAATGGATCCATGAGAAGGAAGTTAGCAACTCTTTTTAACCTCTTGAATAAATTTGTATTGAGTAAAAACTTGCACAAAAATCCACTTTTCGGTCCTCGTAGGTGAAGCTTTTGCATAGTGCGAGATTTTTACAGGTGCACTAAATCCCACCTACGAAAATCTTAGATTTTCGCAAGTCCCGAATGGCCCACCTGCGAGAATGCTTGAGTGCACCTACCAGCCCTAAAATGGACTCAAAACTCTAGAATTTGTCAATAAAAATCAAAAGTAATCCATGAAAAAGTTGAAGAATCAGGAGATTACCTCGTTGGCCAAAACCATTTTCTAAATGATCACTTGTAGCTCCCACAATCAACAGATGAAATTTGGGAAAAAAGGAGGTGTGTTGGACAAGTTTTTGGCAAAGTGACAATGAAATTGGTAAAAAGCCATTTTTACCCATATTTATTCACTTTTTTACTATTTTTCATTGATTTTTATATTGTTTTTATTACTTTTTCCTAAAAACCTAATACCCTAATGGATTTGTGAGCATGGTTTTTTGCAGATAGCTAACCTAGAAGTCCGAACGACGGTGTACGAGCATTTTTTCTCTTTTTATATTCATCACATGTACGAGTACCTTTTTAGGGCTTTATAGGGAAAACCTCGAGCTCAGTCTTCGTTCATTCTCGTGCTCGAAAATACATGAGACCGCAACCGAGTATACTTTTGTCGTCTTTTCATACTTGTCATGGTAACACGAAAAAAACGAAAACAAGGGAGCATCCTTTAAGCTCTTTTCACGCTCCATAAAACAAAAAGATTGCTAGGCGATCTTGTTCTTTTCATGCTCGTAAAATTATTTGAAGAAAACATTCGATGGGTGATAGTTTATCACTTTTTTGGTCTCATCGAACTAATTTACGAAAAAGGAACTAAGAGAGTTCTCTTTAAGTGTTTTTCAGACACTCAAAACATGAAAAACACCCGAGTTTTTTATCTTTGGAATCGTTAAACAAACATCGAAAGACCCTTACGGGACCTAACCACTCCTTCTTAGGGTTCGTTAAACATACTCCGAGGGACTCGTCTGAAGGATGTGTTTACATCAACAAGCATATTTTATCCTCCTCAATCTTGAGTAAAAATAAAGAGGTACTTGCCATAAATGGTGGGGGGAATTTTGGGAAAGGGATGTGTTTTGGTATTTGTATTAGTGGCAGTAAGTGTCGCTCTTGAACATGACACCCCCTGTTTGTCATTTGAATCTGGGTTGGGAAATCCATTTGTCTCTCGTCTGACTTGCTACAAGTTCGTATCTCAAGTCGTCTTTGAGTCAATGCTGCTAATACCATTGTCATGTCATTCATATGTTCAAGAGAAGTCCACAAAATCCTTCCATTGAGTAGGCCATTTGCAGTTAATTCTTACCATGTCAGCCTTCTCTGTGTCCATTTCAAATCATATTCATACTTTGACTTACCCTAAAAATCTGTTACTTATTTCATTTCATTGATGGGGGATACATCAAGAACCTCCTGTGACGAGTCTTTTTCCGTCGACTCCAACTCATTATCTGAGAATGAGACTTAGAAATCATTTAGTACCTTAGAACCTGCATGCCTTAATGGCAGGTCTCTTCGCTTTCGATAGTGAATTCACATCATTGATCTCTGATCGAGAGATTCCGTCGAGTGTTCGACTTCAACTCATTAATTCACATTTGTTCGGATTGTACTTAGGTACCTTGGGAGTCATTGACATCAATGGTGATTTCCCTTGCACTTTTTAATGGTTTTCATCACTGACTGGTAATCAAGTGGTTTCTACCATGTTTGACTTCGACACATGTAATCTCATGGCTAGATTCGTACTTTCAGACCACAGGATTGAAGACCCTGGGCCTCATCTTTTTGGTCCAGGTTGCGAGGGAGTATTTATGATTTGTATTGACACATAGATCCACTTTGTATGTCGTGTGGATATGTCTTCATCTGAGTCTTCTAGCACATAGATCCACAGTGTATTCCTGGTGGCTATGTAGCATTTTGATGGCATGGATCCACAGTGTATGATTGGTGGCCATGGCCTACATTTTTGATTTCATTCATTTATAGTCTAAGCATGGGAATGCCTACCTCAGAACTCGTGTTATATTCTGTAGATGCTTGATTGTTTGCAGGTTTCCGATTAGGTGCGCTCCTTGTTTTTGACACACACACACATTTTACAAAGTATTTAGGTTGTCACAAGTTCCAGCCTCATACTTTGGGGGGCATTCTATTACACATTATTTTGGTCACTCTGGTGATGTCTCTACAGTTATGTGTTCAGGCTCTCATAAGGACCTTTTGCCTAAGAAAAGTGACTAGTGTCTTCTTCCATAAAGCATATTTTTAAGATGAGTTCGCAGGCTACATGTGTTGTAGGGTGCGAGAAACCCTGATTCTCGCAGGCAACCCTATACTTGGAGTGAAAGATGTTCACATTCTTCTCTATAGGTAGGGTGTGAACCTGCTTCAAAGATTTAAAGGAAGAGGAAGTTACGAAGGTTCTAAAAGAGGATCTTCTAGAAAATGAGTTGGAATTTGCATGGTTGGCATCCTACTAACTTCTCAGATTTAGTGGGATCATCCTCATTCCTTTAACCATCTCTCCTTCTCCTATATATTGGAAGGTTTCTCAAGAAAGAGGTTAAGCAATATTGAATGGAGAATTGATGAAAGAATTGTGTGAGGAACCTTGTTTGAATTGAAGATTGAGGCCTCCATTTGTCCATCAATCCATACTGGATCTTCTTCATGCAAGTGTAGAGAAAGTGTGTGTGTTGGAACAAAGGACCACTGAAAGGAAGCTTGTGACATTAAGGAGATTTGGTTGTATCTTCTACTTTCACTTAATACAATACAGTGGCATGTCCCTCTCCCATAAAATCACTCTTATTTTATCCCATAACTCCTTGATCATATGCATAGGTTCTCATTGAATATACTTTTCTATCTTCACTTTGGTTGGTTTGTGTTGTCTTGGACCTGATCTCACAAGAGCACCGGAGAGAAGTAGGAGCAACAAAGACCTAAGGAAGTGATATAAAGGTATGTCACTCATTCCTTCTTGGTAGTATATTCAATGATTGCAACTTAGGGAAAGAGTCATGTCCTGCCCTGTTTTGTTCTAGATCCAGGTGGATCTAGGGAGATCTGTTAGTGTCCACATATACCGATTTATCCTATAATAGTATGCTTCCCTGTTATGGAGGAGAGGTTATTGTTTCTCCCTGTAGTATCTTTGGCAAACCACTTCACCTATGCTTCTGGAAAGTCAGAAAGTTGGCCTGTATGTCAGGTGGTAACGCCTAGACTCTATCTAATATCTCCTCATAGGTTCGGGCTCCTTTGAATATGTCATCACAGGGGGAATATTCATGCTCATATGTTTTCGTATTGCAATGAGCAAGATGATTTACCACAATTTGATAAGGATCATGTCTTCTGAGTTCTACATCTACTTGTTTTATGTCTTCGAGTGTTGCAACTTCTACCTTGGAATGGCCAAATTTAAGCAGTGAAAACTTCCCAATCTGTATAGGAAAAACTGGCCAGAACTTATTTTGAATTGCTTTCAATTCTATGTCAATGCCACATGTTATTATTTGGTAGGCCACCTCCCTGCACACCAGTCTGTCAGGAAGGAACTTTGGAAGTGTGTGAGGGGGAATAGAGCACCTAAAAACTCTGACATAAGAGAAACTCCAATAAACCAAACTACAATCGCTTTGAGGTTTCCAGCGATTGGCTCTGAAATACAAGGGGGTGCATAACCATATAAAATTTGTTGCACAGGTATCACTACGTAGTGACAAATTTCAGAAAAGAAATATTTAACATTCTCCTCCCATAGTTTAGAGTGATAAGCATGAATGGGTTCAGCACAGGCTGGGTTCCAGCTCCAATTCATTAAGGGGAATGGAGTCATGTAACGGATAACATCCATAATATATGCATACATGTAAAAATATATAGGTCAACCTTTCTATTTTTTCATTTGGTAATCTGCATTCTCCTTAGTTAGGTTATCTGATAAAATTTTACCCCAATTGAAAGTGTAACCCTCAACTACTTCATGTAAAATTGGCACCCATTCTGCAGGGAAATGGGTAGGGCTTTTCCTCCCAAAAAGTCTACATAGCATCAGAGCTATATAAACCATGTATTCGTTTAATGGAGCTGTGGCATAAATGCCATGGGTATCAGCTCTAAACTTGGATAGAATTCCCCACCATTCTTTGATTATACCCGTATATGTTTGATCAAATTTTGTACGCTCCTTTCTTTGAAATTCCTCTACGAATTCGACATTATAAATGTATTTAGAAGTAGGGGACAATTTATACATTACTTGGATGTTCTCTGGTATGAACGAGTCGATAACGACCCTTTGGCTATTTAGAATGCTCCTTGTCTGAATGTTGGTTTTGTCTAAAGCCCAACTTATCATGTCATTGTATGACATGAGGCTTGACCATGTGGCTATCTTATGGAGCTCAGACTCTTCTATATCTCTAATTTTATTTTCAGTCCTTTCATTTCTGAAATCGTTGGGGCAGTTCCTAATCTCATACTCCAAAATTTCAAAAATCTTCCTCCAGGACTTGATTGAATCCAAAGCAAGTGGCATGGTATCAGATATAACATCTCCATATGGATTTGATCTTTCACCGGCCTCCTCACTCTTCTTAGGTGCTTTTCTAGGTTCCATGATGTTTGTGCTGAAAATGAAAACCTATTACAGAGAGGAAATGTGTAAGCTCTTTTGAATGTAACTCACTTCTTGTCTGAAAGTAAGAATGAGATTCAAAATAACAAACCTTTATTAACCCTTAACTTTCCTTAAATTGAGCGTACTGATACAGGTGATAAAAATTAAAATCATTAATGGGGATGGTACACCTGGAGATACGCACTTTACGTTAAAAATATCTATATTAATCCGTTATAGATACTACCACATATCGGCGATTCAAAACTGGGATTTTGAAATGAATGTCTTCAAAAACTCTCGAATAGTGAAATGCGAAAAGTCATTTAATATTTTTAAACCTGTTTTAAAGTTAAATTAATTATGCCTTAGAGCTTAATACTTTCAGGATTTCGAGCTTCAGGGTTTTATGAGTGCGAAGGAATGATAACTCTTTGATTTCCTGAAATGCGATTGATTAACGATTTGTTAAGTATGTTTAAAATTTAATTAATCACAATAAAAAAGGGGTTTCGTGAAAAGCGCATCGAGATTTTGAATTGTTGTTTAGGTCGAGATGGCCGAAAAAGAAAATGTGAAAGCCTTAGAAATTCATTAAACATTTATAATTATTCCTTTTAATTCGGTTTTAAGTCTTTTAAACCATCACCTTTCGGGATTTCGGTATCGGGATTTTGGAGTTGCTATTAAAAAATCATACTTCATGAATAGTTGAACCTCGAAACCCGAAATTCTTGAAAGACTTTTGACTTATTTTTAGAACTAAGGGCTACTCCATAAGCAGAGAAAAAATGATTTTTAGGTTAAAAGAAGGAAAAATTAATCTTTGTTTCAACAATAACTATGACGAACAATACATGATATGGACCACATTGCAACAAGAGAGGGACCAAACAGTGTCGGAGTTCACAAATATTTTCCATAACTTGCGCACCAAGCTAGGTATCAAATACTTTGAGAGACATTTGGTTCTGAAATACCGTGGGGCTCTGCATAGGTACATCAAAAGTGAAATGGATTTCCTATACATATGATCATTGGGAGCTGCCTATTGATATTTTATCAAAATCGAGCAGAAATTTAGGCACCAGACCAAACGGGAGTTCGAGTTTTCAAATCTGCAACAACCAAAGTATGATAAATATGGCCCTGACAAATAGCCTCCCAAAATCTAGTCCAAGCCACAGGAAAATAAGGGTCACGAGAAGATGAATAAGGACACTAGAAAGTGGTGTGATTTCCCCAAAATCCCCTGGCACAACACTGATGAATGTCTCTCGAAAAAACCATTGGTGGTTGAGATCAAAGAAAAGGAGTCAAACCAGGATTCAAAATTTGATTCAAAAAATAATGGGAGAAGACAGATCATGGACGTAGACCCCACTGCTATTGTCACGACTACAACAATTCAACCAGAAGAATCAACAGATCCTGAAGAGGGGGATCGCCTCTTTCATTCACATATGTGGGTGAAGGGGACCCCATTTCATTTCATTGTTGATAGTGGAAGCTAGAATAACCTCATCTCAACAGAGGTCATCAAACAGTTGGGATTTTCGACAACACCACACCCGCAACCATACAACATCGGTTGGCTTCGTGAAGAATGAGATATTTGTGTTAGCCGGCAGTTTCGATTGTCATACGACATCCATACCTTCAAGGATGAGGTATTATGCGATGTTTCTTCATTAGATGTTTGTGATGTTCTTTTGTGCCAACCATATATGTGTAAGAGCCATGTTATTTATGAGTCTTGACCCCGTAGTGTTATTTCTACTTTGAGGGGTCATCTCTACATAATACCAGAGGTAGTTCCAACTAATGTCCCACCTAAACAGTGTTGCATGGTAGTATCTCATACTATAAAAGTCATCTTCTTCACAATCTGTTCAAAAGGTGAACAGAAGGACCCTGCAACCACTGCAGCCTCAGTCCAAGCACCTTCTATCCAGTAGAAGCATGTCAACAAGATTGAATAAAAGAACAAATATTCCTTCTACATGCAATCATCTCATCAGGTTCTCAACAACCTCCCACAAACAAAGCAACGTAACTTCTCCAGCAAGGCAAGCAGCTCACCAAGGTTGAGATTCAGCAAGCACTTTCCCCTCTCCCCCAGGAACTCAACGCAATGGATACCATTGCTTCCTAAGGAGGAAGGATTAATCCAGGTGGATATCTATGGCCACCCACCTATTCCAACTGCCTCAAAATAGTTGTTGGCAACTTACTATTTTTAGTTGTTTTTTAGTTCCTAAACTTTCAGGACCATTTTGAGGACCTAAACAATGCTTTTTCATGATCATACACCTTAACGAAACTCAAATGCCATGATTGAGGCCCCAAAATGAAGCTCCTCATTGATACCTTTCCAACAAGCTATCGTGCAGCCAAAATGAAAATCATATGCCAAAGTTACGCCCTTGGGAAGTTGATACACCAAACTACCCAAAACGGGGTCCACAAAACTGTTGGCTTTTCATCTTCCGGGGTTAGGATTTTGGATTTTCTTTATGTTAAAAAAGCCTTTGGAGCCTCATTGTAATGATCATTTTCTTGTGAATGTGAGTAGCCATCACATCTCTTCTCAGAGATAAGTTGCCACCATTATAGCGAGTCTATCACTCTGTATTTCTACAGTTTTGTACATTTCGCTCATTAATAGAAATTATGTATTACTGTATATTTGTACCTCTTGTTGTATATCCGATATATCTCAGTTATATTATTGGATATATTTCAATATATCTATATATTTATGTGTTATATCTCCGCTCTCATTTCGTGCCAAAAATAATCTGGATCACAAACTTCAAGGGGGGCAGCATCACACAATACATCGTCTTTGAAGGGCTTGATGTCATAGGGAAAGAAACACTATTGATTGGCACAAATATTTCTCCCTTGGTGAATCCATTCGATGATGTACATATGTGAGTGTGGTGTTTTTGGCAAAGCCAATCACTTGAAAACCTCTGTTGAGATGAGGTTCTTCTGGCTACCGCTATCAACAATGAAGTGCAGTGGAGTACCCTTCACCCACATCTGTGAATGAAAGAGGTGCTCACCTTCCTCGGGTTCATCAGGTTCATCAGGTTGGACCTTGGTGGTATAAATGGTGGCATTGGGCTATGCATCAATGATTCTCCACCCTTTTTCTGGTTCTGACTTAGAGTGGCATTCATCGGTGTTATCAATGATTCGCCACCAATGATTGCTTTGAGTGGCATTCATCGGTGTTATGCCAGGGGCTCTTATGGAATTCACACCACTTCTCGGTGTATTTATTTGTCTTCACATTGTCAAATCTAGGCGTCTATCGATGGCCACCCACCTATTCCATCTAGATCAAAATAGTTTTTTTGCAATTTACTATTTTTAGTTGTTTTTTGGGTCCTAAACTTTTGGGGCCATTTTGAGGGCCTAAACGATGTTTTTTCACGATCGATCACCTCAATGACCATCGAATACATAATTGATCCTATGAAATGAATCTCCTCGTCAATACCTTTCCAACGAGCTATCGTGCACCCAAAATGGAGATCGTATGCCAAAGTTACGCCCGCGGGAAGTTGATACACCAAACTACCCAAAACGGGGTCCACAAAGTTGTTGGCTTTTCATCTTCTGGGGTTAGGGTTTTGGATTTTATTTATGTTAAAAAAAACTCTAGAGCCTCATTGTAAACATCATCATATTCTTTTGAATGATTTTAGTTTTCATATCTATTATCAGAGATAAGCTGCCACCATTCTAGCGAGTCTTTCACTCTGTATTTCTACAATTTTGTACATTTCACTCATTAATAGAAATTGTGTATTATTGTATCTTTGTGTTTATGGTTATATCTCTGTTATATTATTGATGTATCTCTATACATTTGTTTATTATATCTCTTCTCTCATTTCGTGCCAAAAATAATCCGGATCAGTGGTATCAAAGGAGGTTTCTCTTGATTGTTTTTCAGTGCATGTCCCCGACGAGGTGCGAGTATAGAAAGTTGGGTCTCGAGCTTGTCTCTCTTGAGGAAAAGCGATCCAAGAAACCCTCCATGGAGGAATAAAATAAAAACAATAAAGTATAATATTTTATTAATATTTTGCTTGAGCAAGATCTCATGCGACAAAGGGATGAAATGATGGATAATTTTTCCCACATCCTTCAACGCATGTTGATAACAACAGGGACATATTCATCGAGCGGTTGTTATCACATAAGTTTGTAGGGGGGTGTTTTCCTAAGAAACGACCCCCCTTTGGCTAAAAAGCGGCAAGAATGGTTTAAAAATCCACTTATCCTAAGTTGTATGCTCAGGTGCATCATGGTAAGGAGCACGTAGATATGGGCGGTCGAGATCTGCGCACTCAGATCTACGACGTAGGTTCCATATCAGCCCCCCTCGTCGTTCTTCCTTTAACGAGGGGGGGGGGGGGGTTGATATGGTGGTTTTATATTGCGGGCCCCCCACTATCGTGGCACCTCCTTGTGATTTTGGACCTTCCCCACCTAAAACCTCTTACCCTTGCCTACCCCCTTTTATAGACCGCTTACCACCACCTTTTACCGGTCTTGCCTCCTGTTGACATCTGTCTCCCACTCCACCTCTCACCTCTTCCCATTACATTGTCCACTCCCCCTCCTCACCCCATTATGCTATACGTGTCCTCCACTAACCGTTGGACCATGTCCCCTCATCGCTCCTGCCTATCACCTCCTGCTAGGTGTCCTACTGCTCACCTCTCCCCAGGGCAGATGGTCCCACCCCATCTACTGTTGCAACCTCTCATCTTCCCCCACATCATCGCTTCACACCACTTCACATATGAAATTTCCTAGCGCGGTGTGCATGTCTTCCACCACCCACACTTTCCCTTTCACCTTCCATCTGTCTCGTCTGTCCACATGGGCACCTCTCATCCCACCTCCACGACGTTGGCACCGTCGTCCCCATCCACCTCCATCGAATGGGTCCCCTCCTAGCAGTCCAACGAAACAGTAAATAGCCAAGAGGAGGTCCCCACATTGTCCATATGCAGAGTTGACTTGGGCTTCTTTGATCCCGATGCATTATTTAATGTAAATAAGGGAGGCAGGTGAGACATTGTCTCCTTCCTTAAATAGAAATCCAAAAAGGGATGAATCGTGGGGAAAGATTGTTAGTCTATTCTGACATAGGTCACGTCCGATAGAAGTATGCATGGGCAGTCTAACCGACATATGCATGTGCAGCCTGACAAAGGAACTCATCAACACAAATCCTTAAACACATGACATGATCGTGCTTCCAACAACGGAGCCAGTTCTAAGTATATGTAGGCATTTTTGCCATTTCATTAGTGTCGATGGTAGAGTGAATCTCCCAATTGCAATGTTTTGATGAGGTCTTTGGTTCTCTGGTTATGAATTGATACTTGAGACTTCTTGTTTAATGGTAGTCGGCTCCTTTCTTTATATTTTTCTTCTGACTCTGAAAGCATGAGCATGGAGCATCTAGTCGGGTGTTGTGACTATATTATAATGTAGGTTTGACTATATCTGTTGTTGCAGCGTTTTCAGTTTCTTGAAGTTTTCATATCTAAGAGGATCTTGTATTTGAGACTTTTCCTCTAAAGGTTGTTGGAAGACCGGATGTCCAAAGAAGACCTTCATATGTTCTCACCTTCCTTCTACCTACTCACCACTTTACAACCTTACTGGCTTAAGTTAGATTAAGACCTCACTTATCTACACATATCCAACCTAGTTTTCTAATTTAAAGCGATACAGTCCTAAGACTGCATTCATTAGACCATTCGTAAACTTATTTATTGTGAAATACAAACTGATCAGTATCAGGCTCATCCCTGCTACAATCCAGGGGTGACTTTTGGTGCTAACATTTTTGGCGTTGTTGTCGGGGACGAAGTTGAATATTTTCCTTGGGATTGAATGACAAATCTTACTGGTTCTGAAGGTGCATCAAAGCCTAGTACATCAAGATTGCAACTGTGCACCTGGCGACTCTACTGTGACAAATCCATTGTTTCAGTTGTGGCTTCTAGAAGCAGACACACGAGGTCTACTCCACGGATTCCCCTAACAACACCTAAGTGGACCTAGAGAAAATTATCAGAAAAGGAAAGGCCCTCTGAGAAGGTACTTCTGCTGCTGAACCAAGTATCTCTGATGATTTTCCATCTCCTCTTGTAAGAAATCCAATTTCTTCTTCTTATCCTACTGTTATACCTTTTGTTGGAGTTTCTTGAATTTTAAATTTTGGGAGTGTTCCTTCTGAGTTTTCCCCACCTGGTCTGGGATTGGAGGGAGAAATCCTTGTCACTCCATTCTCCCCTAAAATTATACCGTGGTTTATACCTGACGCCTTAGAAGATTTTCCTACCCCAAGCTTCACCACTCCTCCTCCTATTATTGTCACCACTATCATAGAGCGAGAGACCCAGTTCCCTCCAGCCCTCCAGATCTTTCTCTAAATCCTTTGTTGTTTCCCTTCCCTCTTGCAAGATCAGTCCCAGCCTCCTCTGTCCTAACACCTTCTCCTCCTAATTCTCCTCCACCTTATATCCCTATGGTAGGTGCTAATCCCCCAAGAAAACGAATGGATGCCATAGTGGCTGCAAGATATTCCCCTCTAATCCTACCTCATCCCATGAATTCTCTCCCTGTCGGAGATTACCTGAAATACATGCCAAATTTCATCGGAGAAGAAGTTGTAACTGCTGAAGAGCACCTCACTGCCTTCTACAGTTATGCAGACAATCTAAATATTGAAAATGAAGATGTTTTGATGAGAGTCTTTGTCCAGAGCCTTGATGGCGAGGTTAGAAAATGGTTTAGGGGATTGACTTAGGATCGAGGCTCTAGATGGTGCCTTCTTAAGACAATGGGGAGATAAAAAATATTTCATGTATTATATTACAGAGTTTGGGTCCCTGAAGATAAAAGAGGGGGAAATTGTTTCTTATTTCTCCAAAATATTCAACAAGATGTACAATAAGATCCCTGTTGAGATTAATCCTACAGAAGCCTCTTCTAAAATCACTTATGTTAGTGCGTTTGACCCCGATTTATTCCTCATACTCACAGAAAGAAGAACTACTTCATTGGATAACATGCAAGATGCAGCCCTGGAGGTAGAATCCAATGCGTTGGAAGTTAATAGGCTCAGAAGAAAGTCTGACAGAGACAAGGGAAGGAGAGGAGTTGAGACCTCAACCTATGGTTCTTCTGCAGCTTACCCTCAAGTGGATGAATTAACCAAAATGGTAAATTCCATGTCTGTAGAGATGGAGAAAATGAAAATGGAGGGGAAGATGACATACTAAAATCCTCAAAACATTGACAACATAAGAAACTTCAGGATACCAAACAACAATGCTCCTCAGATTATGCCAAGGGAGCAAAGGGGCGGGGATAGAAGCGATCAGAAAATCCAGACCCCTCTCCAGAACAACCTTGTTACTGATGAAGAAAGGGAATAAGAGTATCTTGACCCTGAAATTCACTGTATTGGAGACACCTCCCCATTCCCCCATTTGACTCAATCCACATACGAGGAATCCCTCCTAAACAGTCAAATAAATGAGCTAAGTAAGGGGGGAAATGCCAATGGAAGTCCCAATAAATATGACCTTTGGTCTAAAAAGAAAGAAGGGAAATCAAACATCCTTGATCAACCTTCCATAGTAGAGAAGCCTACTAAAAACACAACAAACATCAGTAAGGAAAAGAAATCTCATATTTCCCCACCAATAGCCAAAGACCTTGTCCCAGAGGTGAGAAAAAATTTGAAAACCCCTTCCTCCTTTAGCTTTGAGCATGAAATTCAGAAAATTAGAATCCTTGTGCCCCTTTCAGAGTTGGTTAAACATGAAGACTTCAAAAAATCCCTGTCTAAATTGTTGCAGTCTTAGCCATCTTTCCATTCCGCAGACTCAGTAAATCTCCAAGACGAAAAGCCAACAGTCATCTTAGGTCCTTTGGTAGAAGATAGAGATGATTCATCCCCTCCCTTCTACACATCACTGAACATACATGACAAGGTGCTGCACAATTGTCTGATGGATTCAGAGGCTTCCCATAATCTCGTACCCAAAACAGTCATGGAAGAGCTTGGGATGGAAGTCACAAAGGCATATCATGATTTGTACTCTTTCGATTCAAAGAGGGTGCAATGTCTTGGGGTCATCAAAGATCTGGTGGTAACCTTGTTTTAGCTTCCCATAAAAGGTGTGGTCATGGATATTGTGGTGGTTGATGTTCCTCCCAAGTTTGGCATGATGTTGTCAAGATATTGGATAAAAAGGCTTGGAGGAACATTACATATGGAACTCACATATGCTACCATTCTAGTCTTTGAAGGGGAGCACAGAAGACTATACAGAGAAGCTCAGTTGGCCTACATTGTCAGCGATGAAGCAGACCCCACCAATCACCCTATTTTAGCCCTGGATATTGATTTGGGATCTAGCTTGTTACATCTCACTAATGCTCCTGAGTGTCCCCTTAAGATGAGAAAGCAGTCCCTTACCCCCTTTAAATATTCTCCTCCAATTACCTCTGCGTGGAAAATATTCTTTGACAAAGCCTCTTCTAGGGAAGGATTTGGTGTCAGAGTAGTGTTTGTTTCCCCTGCTCAGGAAACCATACTTCTGTCATATAAATTATAATTTGAAGCTACCAACAATGTGGTAGAGTATGAAGCCCTAGTTTTGGGCTTGAGAGTTGCAAATGACATGAGGATTGAAAGGTTAGCAGTGTTTGGCGATGTTGATTTGATTATTCAGCAAGTCAAAAATATTTACCAGGCCAAACACCCTCGGCTCAGGAGTTACAAAAATGAAGTGTGGGACCTCTTTGACAATTTTTTCTCGGTCTTCAACATTTCATTCATCCCTAGAGAAGAAAATACAGTGGTTGATTCTTTGGTTGTCTCAGCAAGTAATTTCAGAGCTCCTCTACCACCCAGGCTCAGGTATGATGTAGAAGTGAAATATAGACCCTCTATACCTGACAATGTCAAGAATTGGAAAGTGTTTGAGGATGATCTCGAAGTCAAAAGATTCCTAGAGACTGTTGATGAGTTTTCAGAATTACATATTGATCAATATCCTGAGCCTGACATGATCCCTCGTGCTGATGTTTTTTCCGAACAAGATCTCTAATCATCATATTGTGCAGTTACCAAGTAATCACATTCCAAAGGGACTGGTTCCTTTGAAAAGGATTTTTGACAGTAATGATGTAGCAGTAAAAGCTAAGAGGCTAGATGAGGATGTTGATGTGTCTGAGTGCAATATTGGCACAGAGGAGGATCCAAAGTTTGTCAAATTGTCAAGAAGTTTGTCAAGAGAGAAGAGGGATGAGTATACTGAGCTATTAAAAACATTTGTTGATGTGTTTTCCTCGACTTAGGAAGACCTCAAAACATATGACATCAATGTTATTGAGCACAAGGTCCCATTGAAGGAAGGATCCAAACCATTTAGGTAGAATTTGAGACAGATAAATCCTATGGTGTTACATATCATGGAGAAGGAGGTAAAGAATTTGTTGGATGCCCAAATCATTGTCCCCTTGAGATATTCAGAATGGGTAGCCAACCTGGTCCCAGTGAGAAAAAAGAGTGGAGAGATCAGGCTCTGTGTCAACTTTAGAAATTTGAACAGGAGCTAAAAGAAGGACAATTACCCGCTGCCAAATATGGAACACGTATTGCAGAGGGTAATAGGCGCATCCAGGATTTCCATGATTGATGGCTTTTCTGGCTACAATCAGATCCATGGTTTTACCTGAGGACAGAGAAAAGACAACCTTCACCACTCGTTGGGGCAGATTCATGCATGCCAAAATTCCCTTTGGGTTAATGAACATAGGAGCAACCTTTCAGTGAGCCATGGACATCGCCTTCATTAGGGAGAAGGATAAATTTGTGGTCATCTATCTGGATGACATAATAGTCTTTTCCAGGTCTGACAAAGAATAGCGTTGTCATCTGAGGAAGGTTTTCTTAAAATGTAGGAGGTTTGGTCTTTCCCTGAATCCTAAGAAATCATTATTTTCTATGAAGGAGGGGAAATTAGTGGGACATATATTATTTTTTGAAGGGGTAAGGATCGATCCCAGCAGGGTGGAAGCAATCCAAACCCTGTCACCCCCGAGGTCCAGGAAGGAGGTCCAATCCTTCCTGGGCAAAGTTAATTTTTTAAGAAGATTTGTTTCAAACTTTGCCGAATTGTTGAAGCATATCATAGTCATGCTCAAAAAGGGGAATGAAATAAAATGGATAGTTGATCCCAGAGAATCCTTTAAGCATATCAAGAAGGCATTGACTGAGGCACTTGTGCTTATCAGTCTGGATTATTCCAAGGATTTTCTGATCTTTTCTTTTGCTTCTTTCGATACAGTGGCAGTTGTTTTGTTGCAAAAAAATGTTGATGGATTAGAAAAACCTATCTCCTTTTTTAGCAAGGCATTAAGGGATGTAGAGATCAAATATGACATCATGGAGAAGAAATCCTATGCATTGGAAAGCCCTTAAGGCTTTCAGGATCTATGTCCTTCATTCAAGGATTATTGCATATGTCCCTTCATTTTTTGTGAAGGACATTCTCATTCAGCGGACATAGATGGGAGAAGGAGAAAATGGATTGCCAAAATCCTTGAATTTGATCTAGAAATCAAGACCACCAAGCTAGTTAAAGGTCAGGGTTTATCCAAGTTGTTGGTTGAATCTAATTGTAAATATTTGGGGGTTAACTTCATCAATGTTTGCTCAAAATATCAGCGGGCTAAGTTGTCTGACAAGAGTTCTCAAGATGGCCCCCCTTTAGCAGAGTGCGCCTGGTATAAATATCATACATTTTTTTTGCAGGAGTTGAGGTCCCTTGATGGTATGGGAAAAATCAAGGCAAGAGCTTTAAAGCTCAAAGCGGTTAGGTATTTCCTTATTGACCAGGTTTTGTATTGGAAAGACCCTCTAGGAGTTCTTCTGAGATGTCTAAACCCACTGGAGGCCCAAAAAATTATGTTTGATTTCCATAGCAGCCTATGTGGGGGACATCATTTCTGGAAGACCACGGCCTACAAAATTCTCAGGGTTGGGTACTACTGGCCCACTTTATTCACTGATGTATGTACAAAAATCAAAGCCTGTATCAAATGTAAAAAATTCTTAGGAAAGCAACAGCTCAAATCTATGCCACTAAAGTCGGTAGTAGCTTCAAGACCCTTTCAGAAATGGGGGTTGGAATTCATTGGGGAAATCCATCCTTCTTCCAATCATCAGCGTAGGTGGATATTAACTGCAACAGACTATTTCACCAAATGGATAGAAGTTGTCCCCACAAGGAGTGCTTCACACAAAGTGATCATTGGTTTTATGGAAGATATTATGGCAAGGTTTGGTTGTCCAAAAAAAATCATTACTGATAATGTTGCATCCTTCAAGTCTAAGCCATTGATCAAGTTATGTGAGAATCTTGGGATTTCATTAATTCACTCCACTCCCTATTATCCCCAAGGCAATGGAATGGCATAGTCCTCTAACAAAAGTTTGGTCAAGCTTATTAAAATATTGTTAGAAGGCAATAAGAAGGCATGGGATTCAAAGCCCAAATTCGCTTTGTTGGCTGATCAAGTGACAATGAAAATATCCCTAGGCATATCCCCTTTCCAACTTGTTTATGGGACAGAAGAAGTTTTTCCTTCTCAGTTGGCTTTACCCGTAGAAAAATTCTTTCAGGATTATCAAGGAGAACCTGACAATATGATCAGAAGAATTCATCAATTGGTAGAAGCTCAGCAGACCAGAGAGTGGGTGATGAACAAAGATCATGACCATCAACAAATGATCAAGAAAGCCTTCGACATGAAGAGAAGAAAATAATATTTTCGGTTGGGAGATCTAGTGCTTAAAAGGGATGCACCTAGGCAGGACAGAGGAAATCACAACAAATTTGAAGCTCTGTGGATCAGACCTTTCACAATCTATGAATTATTTTCAAATAATACTTACAGGTTGCAAGACATCGAGGGTGAGGAATTTTTTAATGGCCCTATGAATGGGCATTTCTTGAATAATTTTTTTACTTGAGCGATAAGAGGCTCCCTTGTAATTGTAAATATTGTTTTCTCTGTTTTCTTTTTGGTTTTAGTAAGTGACCCCTGTTATCCCTAATTTCTAGGGATAACTAGGAGATCATGTCTCGAGGCCAATAGGTCCTAGACATGGAGTATTGAGAGAAGGATTGACCTGAGCATGTCCCTGGAGGGCCCATCCTTTTCTTCTTTCATCAGGTTCGTCTTGTCAGCAGCAGCAACATCCATCACCATCAGCTTGGTCTTGTATCGGAGAAGGCTCTTGCTCCATGAGGTAATTGATCCAGGTATCATGGTATGTGTCACTTTTGATCATTATAACCTTTGGATATATGCATCTGACTCCTTTTATCTTTGATGACTACTTGGATCTTACACTAACCCACTTGACCATGATTGGGGGGATTGGTAGGGTATCCTAGCAAGACTGTATCCATGGGTTTTAGTTTTCCACCGAGGGGATTTCTAAAGAGCCATCGTCTGCTCCCATCATACCACCACTTTTCCATATTATCTCCGACTCATTTGTCCCATTCCCCTTGTCTGGGCATTAGGATGATCTATTTGTTGGTTTGCACCTTATCTCATGGCAAGAAGGGGATAAAGGCCCAGAAGGTAAAAGTAGCTAGTAAAAGATAAAAGCCTAAAAAATGAAACCTTGAGATGCTTCGCCCAGGGATCCCCGAGAAGGCAATAAAAAGACTCTCGGCAAGAAACAAGAGGGACCCGAAAAAATAACAAACAAGACCTAATTAAGAGGATAGGGGGTCTCATCACGAGCCAACCTATTGTGTTCATGGGTACCTAACAGCATGACATTGCCACCATCTAGTTACCATGCTAGGGCAGTGACCTTTGGTTGCATGGCCAAGGGAAAGGGGGTCTCATCACAAGCCAGCCTTATCACCATTGTGAAAGTACTTATGGGTAACATTGTCAGATCTGGTCCCCACGCCAAGGCAGTGTCCTCTTGTTAGCCCTTGAATAAAAAGAAAAAGAAGATGAAAAAGAAAATAAAGAAAAGAATAAAGGCAAAAGGGGCTTGGAAAAATTTGCATCCATGATGGGTAAAACTTGCCTTCTACAAAGGCACCCATAGGTAATATCATGCATCCCTGGCTCTCACTCTACCCGTATGTCTGGACATCCCTTGAACCACTTCACCTCGTTTACATGGCTTGGATGAAACCCCTTGGAAACTTTCCTTTCCTTATGGATACTAGCCCAATAGGGTATCTTGTCCTTTTTCTCAACCTTGTATTGTAGGTTTTTGTAGTCTTTGAGCTATTGAATGATATATCAGGGTTTTTATGCATATGTTTGATAATATTAATGATTAAATGTGATTGAAATTGCTATGATCCCTGTGACTAATGAGCCCATGGAGGGCGTAGTTTTTGATGTGAAGGACCATGCCCGACGGATAGGTACCGCGTGGATCGGTACACATGGGGAGATGATTAGTTCGGACCTCCATGGGGCTGAAGAGCCCATTAGATGGTTGCTAAGACCCCATCAGGGGCAGAGATGGGACAGTGTTTGATCGAGGTCTTGCACTAGAGAAGAAGAGGATGTTCCATCAGGGGCACTTTAGCTGGGCCAGACCTAGGGGGGTTGACCCACTTGCAGTGGAACATTGGATCCAGATGACCCAGGACATCACCAGGAGGCTTGTTACGTCATCGTGAGCATATGGAAGATGGACAGGGTTGTTGGCACGTGTGGCAGTTTGGAAGAGCCCAAGGAGGGCTAACATTTTCCTTCTGGATGATGCATTGGCCCCAAAAACGCCTAACGTCTCCCTCAGGAGGGCTTGACGTCTCACTTTTTGCTCATTTAGGATTTTAAAAGAAAATTTAATGTAAAAACAATATGATTTTGGTTTTAAGCCTTGTCGGCTAATTTTTATGACCTAAATTTAATTAAAGGTCATTGATACAGTATATATTGAGGAGTTTTATCCTCATTTTGAAAACACAAACAACTCACTCTCCTAGTGAGATCTGATTTTTGCGCCCTGCTTGGGTATTTCATATTTTAAGTGAGGCACACTTGTTGAAGGAAGGATTTTCTATGCATTTTTGGCATTTCTCTTGAAGGCAGGTTTACAACTAGGGTTTGCAATTCTATTTCATCATGATATGTAAGTGTTTTTTTTGCAGAACTTCTTAATTGAATGGTTGTAGTCTTATATTCTTGCATTTATTATAAAATTTGTTGATTTTTAAAACCCTAGGGGACAAACACACAAGTAGGTTGTTGTCTCATGTCCCCTAAAAGAGAAATTCTCAGCCATTGAAGAAGGAAGGAAGAGCCTAGACATTGCTACACTCTTTTTACTTCTTCCCCTGTGCTATTCGTGCCCCTTAAGAGTCAAGAAGGAGGAGACGTCCCAGGCCTAGGTTATCTACACCTAGGGTCGTCCTACTTCTAGGGTTTGGTGATAGGGCCTTGCCATTGCAACACTCTCCCTCACCTCACTCTCTTGTCTTGACTTATCTTTTATGCTAGCCATTTTGCCAAGTTTAACCTAAGGAAGGAGGAAAGAGCACGAGGCCTTGCTTAAGAAACACCGTAGTGAGCCTCTTTTCCTTAGGGTTTTGATTCTGGGGCCCTGCCATTGCAGCACTTCAGAACCCTTCCCTCTAGTCCTTAGCCCTTTTCCCTTCAACCTGGCGTCCTCTCTTGAATTGACTCCATTTACCCTTAGGCACTGATCTTAGGTCTCCAACGTTGAAGTGATACTGGTCAAACAACTCTTAAAACTTTTATAATTTGAAACCCTAGCTAACTACTAACCCTAATAAGGCTGACGTCATCCTTGGTTATTCCATCTTGACGCAACATAGATGGTGTTTTAAATAATTTATTGAGTAAGGGATTGATTGGATACATTGTTTGCTACATCATCTCTATATTTATTGATGAATTGATATTGTTCCATTGCTATTATTGATAAACATTGATCTCATCAATATCTATTGTATAATTGCCAATATATTGATATCAGATAGTTATATGACGTACTAACCCATTGAATCATAGCATGCATGTATTGTTTTGTTGTTGCTTTGTTCTGGGTAGGTGTTCTCATTTGGGGCTACACTTCATTATTAGTTGTTTAGTCGGACTATCTGATCTTGGTGGTAACCTGTGAGGAGGGAATTTTACTTTGACCTTTATACCTTGGGCTCTTCAAAACCCCAGGTTACCAGGGACGTCTCCCCTGGGCCTAACCTCCCTAAATAGAAATAACATCCCCATTGTGGTGACATTGGGTGGGGTAGGTTCCTATTACGCTAGTTTGGCCTCTATCTTCTAGCCATTTGACCTAGCTACAAACTGTGCGATAACATTTTGGCGTCGTTGTCAGGGAACACTGAGTCAATTCTCCTCAAAACAACAAACCTTTTTGGTAAGCCTTGCCTCAAAGCCTTATCTTACAAGCTTACCTGGCGATTCCACTAGGGTGTTTTCCCTTATCCTTTGATAGTTTCAGGAAAATTATCTGGCAACTCCACTAATATTTCTCAGGGTGCCACCTTACATTCTGTGATATTTCCAAGTTATGGGATCATGGCACATTGGGAACAGATGTATCCGAGTATTGATTTCAAAATTTTTCAAGGATACCCAAATTACTTTGATACAAAATGGCTAAACAACTCTCCAACGTTTTTGGGCCTCCCAACTCCTCATATCGTAAATTTTTTGGAGTATTTGAGTGAGATAAAGTTGGGGGGAGAGGATGCTCTTATAAAATTGTTCTTACTCACCCTGCCATCCTACTTACAAGATCATTTTAAGAGTTGTTGCAAGGACAGGGGTATATCATCTTTCATACACCTCATCAGTAGGTTTACAGACCTTACTAAGCCCGATTGCCAAACGTATGAAGATGTCCTTCAAAACCTCATGGTAGCCTTAGACCAAAAAGGATTCACCATTGAGATTGTAGAAGATCTCAGGAGATAATATCATGATCAATACCAAGAATCCTATGATATAAGAGATGAGTTTTATGAAGACCATTATCAACCCCTTGAAGAGGAGCAAGACCTCTCCCATAATCCAATAGAATGTAGCAAAGATATAACTAGAGACGTGAATTATGAGGATGAAGCACCAACAACTTCTCCTCGGTCTGATGAAGCTCTCCAAGATCATGTCCCTCCTACACAAGATGAAGAGAATGAGGTAAGTCATTTTCCTTTCCATTTTTTTGATGATACCTTGTTCTATGACTCAGAGAGTGAAAAAGAAATGGAACCCTTGGACAAGCTAGATCCCCTATGTCTCAAGACTAAAGATGTAGAGGAAGATCTTCCACTTGATGAAGCTATCCAAATACTTGAATCTCTTGCAAAGGAAGGATTAACAGAGGTGAATTATTCCCCCTTCCAAGTTTTCAGTGGTTCTTTACCTTATGACACAGAGAGTACAAAAGTATTGGATGTTTTGACTCCTCCATGTTATGACACTGATACTGACATAGCTGATTTTGACGAGTTCATACATGTTGGGAGACATAGGTGGGATGAGTTTAGTTATGATATGGATCCCATATATGACATAAAGAGTCATCTCCAAGTGTTTCCTTTGCAATTATCACAACAAGCTCTTGACCAGTGGCAACAGGGAGATGAGATTTTTACTGGCTCTCCACAAACACCCAAGGTTGACCAAGTACAGTATTTGCTTGATGATTTTCAGTATTACCTTGAGGCCTTTGATGAGTACTCCTATGAGCACTTAGATTTACCCTATGAATATGACTATCAACCGCCACTATGCTCGGATTTTGAAAGGAGTAAAAGCATTGTTTACCTGAAGAAGGATTCTCATGACCTTTTTCTCCAACTACCTGTTATTACTTTGTCGTGCTTTTCAATTAAAGGTGTAGTTGGGAAGTATATTTTTAATGTTGAGTTTCCTCTTAGGAAAATCCTAGACTCTAAGGGTTGGTTGGGTACTGCAAGTTTGAATCAATTATCCTAGTTTTTCAACTTTCCCTTGATAGCTTTCCAGTCATCTACTAGATCTTTGTCGATCCCTTACTTGACTTTAGAGCGTGAGGATGTCCTAGGTAACCAGTCTGCAGGCCCTTTGAGTCAGTTTTTTGAATCTTGCATTTTTCATGACCCTTTCTTGAAGTGGATTGAGCACTTTCCTCAGAGATGGACTTGGTAGAATTTTATCCCTCCCACCCGCCTCCATGAGTTAGACTTTGAAATTTCCGATGATGTGATATATATTCTAACTCGTGACATTTTTGTGCTTGATTTATCACTATTTTGGTTTATGATGAAGCACAAGGGCAGGTATCGTGGGACATTGTTGGATTGGCTACACTGGTCGTTTGACTACATCGAATATCCAACCAATAGGTAGGTAAAGGTAGGTACTTTGCTTTACATTTGCATGTTGATTGTTTTACTTTAGTATATATATATATATGTCTATATATGATGGGGTGGCATTACCACCCCATTTTTTGTTACTGATTCCCCTATCGAGTCGAGCAGGTCTGCAGGTTATGCCAGAGATGCTAAGGTTCTCATGAGATCTACGGTGAGCACATGTCCCCTAGTTGGAGCCAGTTGTTATCCCTGATTTCTAGGGATAACTAGGAGATCATGTCTCGAGGCCCACAGGTCCTAGACATGGAGTATCGAGAGCAGGATTGAACTAAGCATGGCCCTGGAGGGCCCATCCTTTTCTCTTTCTTTAGATTCGTCTTGTCAGCAACAGCAGCATCCATCACCATCGGCTTGGTCTTGTATCGGAGAAAGCTCTTGCTCCATGAGGTAATTGGTCCAGGTATCATGGTATGTGTCACTTTTGAACATTATAACCTTTGGATATATGCATCTGACTCCTTTTATCTCTGATGACTAATTGGATCTTACATTAACCCACTTGACCATGATTGGGGGCATTGACAGGGTGTCCAAGCAAGCTTGTATCCATGGGTTTTGGTTTTCCACCGGGGGTATTTCTGAAGAGCCATCGTCTGCTCCCATTATACCACCACTTTTCCATCTTATCTCCCACTCATCTGTCCCATTCCCCTTGTCTGGGTGTTAGGATGATATGTTTTTTGGTTTGCACCTTATCTCATGGGAAGAAGGGGCTAAAGGCCCAGAATTTAAAAGCAGCTGGTAAAAGATAAAATCCTAAAAAATGAAACCTCGAGATGCTTCGCCCAGGGATCCCCGAGAAGGAAATAAAAATCCTCTCAGCAAGAAACAAGAGGGACCCAAAAAAATAACAAACAAGACCTAATTAAGAGGATAGGGGGTCTCATCATGAGCCAGCCTATTATGTTCATGGGTACCTAACAACATGACATTGCCACCATCTAGTTACCACGCCAGGGTAGTGACCTTTGGTTGCATGGCCAAGGGAAAGGGGGTCTCATCACGAGCCAGCCTTATCACCGCTGTGAAAGTACTTGTGGGTAACACTGTCAGCTCTAGTCACCATGCCAAGGCAGTGTCCTCTAGTTAGCCCTTGAATAAAAAGAAAAAGAAGAAGAAAAATCAAATAAAGAAAAGAATAAAGGCAAAAGGGGCTTGGAAAAATTTGCATCCATGATGGGTACAGCTCACCTTCTACAAAGGAAACCACAGGTAATATCATGCATCCCTAGCTCTCACTCTACCCGTATGTCTGGACATCCCTTGAACCACTTCACCTTGTTTACATGGCTTGGATGAAACCCCTTGGAAACTTTCCTTTCCTTATGGATACTAGCCCAATAGGGTATCTTGTCCTTTTTCTCAACCTTGTATTGTAGGTTTTTGTAGAGTTTTTGAGCTATTGAATGATATATCAGGGTTTTTATGCATATGTTTGATAATATTAATGATGAAATTTGATTGACATTGCTATAATCCCTGTGACTAATGATCCCATGGAGGGTGTAGTTTTTGATGTGCAGGACCATGCCTGACGGGCAGGTACCACGTGGATCGGTACACATGGGGAGATGATTAGTTCAGACCTCCATGGGGCTGAAGAGCCCATCAGATGGTTGTTGAGACCCCATCAGGGGCAGAGACGGGACAATGTTTGACCAAGGTATTGCACCAGAGAAGAAGAGGATGTTCCATCAAGGGAACTTTAGTTGAGCCATACCTAGGGGGGTTGACCCACTTGCAGTGGAACGCTGGCCCCAGATGACCCAGGATGTCACCAGGAGGCTTGTGACATCATCATGAGCATATGGCAGATGGACAGGGTTGTTGGCATGTGTGGCAGTTTGGAAGAGCCCAAGGAGGGCTAACGTTTGGCTTCTGGATGTTGCACTGGCCCCAAAAAGGCCTAACATCTCCCTCGGGAGGGCTTGACATCTCACGTTTTGCTCATTTAGGGTTTTAAAAGAACATTTAATGTAAAAACAGTATGATTTTGGTTTAAAGCCTTGTCGGCTAATTTTTATGACCTAAATTTAATTAAAGGTCATTGATACAGTATATACTGAGGAGTTTTATCATCATTTTGAAAACACAAACAACTCACTCTCCTAGTGAGATCTGATTTTTGCACCCTACTTGGGTATTTCATCTTTTAAGTGAGGTGCACTTGTTGAAGGAAGGCTTTTCTTGGCATTTTTGGCAATTCTCTTGAAGGAAGGTTTACAACTAGGGTTTGCAATGCTATTTCATCATGATATGTAAGTGTTTTTTTTGCAAAACTTCTTAATTGAATGGTTGTAGTCTTATATTCTTGCATTTATTATAATTTTTGATGATTTTTAAAGCCCTAGGGGACAAACACACAAGTAGGTTGTTGTCTCATGTCCCCTAAAAGAGAAATTCTCAGCCATTGAAGAAGGAAGGAAGAGCCTATCCATTGCTACACTCTTTTTACTTCTTCCCCTATGCTAGTCGTGCCCCTTAAGATTTAAGAAGGAGGAGACGTCCGAGGCCTAGGTTATCTACACCTAGGTCTGTCCTGCTTCTAGGGTTTGGTGATAGGGCCTTGCCATTGCAACACTCTCCCTCAACTCACTCTCTTGTCTTGACTTATCTTTTATGCTAGTCGTTTTGCCAAGTTTAACCTAAGGAAGGAGGAAAGAGAACGAGGCCTTGCTTAAGAAACACTGAAGTGAGCCTCTTTCCCCTAGGGTTTTGATTCTAGTGCCCTTCCATTGCAGCACTTTAGAACCCTTCCCTCTAGTCCTTAGCCCTTTTCCCTTCAACCTTGCATCCTCTCTTGAATTAACTCCATTTACCCTTAGGCACTGATCTTAGGTCTCCAACGTTGAAGTGATAGTGGTCAAACAACTCTTAAAAATTTTATAATTTGAAACCCTAGATAACTACTAACCCTAATAAGGCTGACGTCATCCTTGGTTATTCCATCTTGACGCAACATTTTTTGTTGATAAGCAATTAGATGGTGTTTTAAATCATTTATTGAGTAAGGGATTGATTGGATACATTGTTTGCTACATCATCTCGATATTTATTGATGAATTGATATTGTTCCATTGCTATTATTGATAAACATTGATCTCATCAATATCTATTGTATAATTGCCAATATATTGATATTAGATAGTTATATGAAGTACTAACCCATTGAATCATAACCTGCATGTATTGTTTTGTTGTTGTTTTGTTTCGGGCAGGTGTTCTCATTTGGGGCTACACTTCATTATTGGTTGTTTAACCGGACTATCTGATCTTGGTGGTAACCTGTGAGGAGGGACTTTTACTTTGACCTTTATACCTTGGGCTCTTCAAAACCCCAGGTTACCGGGGATGTCTCCCCTGGGCCTAACCTCCCTAAATAGAAATAACCTCCCCATTGTGGTGACATTGGGTGGGGTAGGTTCATGTTACGCCAATTTGGCCTCTATCTTTTAGCCATTTGACCTAGCTACAAACTGTGCAATAAAAACCCCATAACCCAATAGCAAGGAACTGAAGCTGCAGAAGAGTTCTTGGCATCTCGCAGGGAGCAAGCCATCCCCCATGGAACCTAATGTTATCACATAAGTTTGTAGGGGGGTGTTGTCCTAAGAAACAACCCCCATTTGGCTAAAAATCTGCAAGAATGGGTTAAAAACCCACTTATCGTAAGTTGTATTCTCGGGTGCATCATGCTAAGGAGCATGTAGATCTGGGCGGTCGATATTTGTGCACTCAAATCTATGGCGCAGGTTCCATATCGGACCCCCCCCATTGTCCTACCTTTAACAGGGGGGGTCCGATAACGTGGTTTTAGATTGCGGGCCCCCCACTATCATGGCGCCTCTTTGTGATGTCGAACCCCCCAACCTAAAACCTCTTACCGCTGCCTACCCCCTCCGATAGACTACTTACCACCATCTTTTACCACTCCCACCTCCTGCTGACATCTGTCTCCCACTCCGCCTCTCACCTCTGCCCATCACATCGTCCACTCCCCCTCCTCGCCCCATTATGCTACACATGTCCTCCACTAACTATTGGACCATGTCCCCTCATCGCTCTTGCCTATCACCTCTTGTCAGGTGTCCTACCGCTCACCTCTCCCCAGGGCATATGGTCCCACCCCATCTACTTCTACAGCCTCTCATCTTCCTCCACATCATTGCTTCGTGCCACTTCACCTATGACATGTCCCAGTGTGGTGTGCATGTCTTCCGCCACCCGCACTTTCCCTGTCACCTTCCATCTATCTCATTTGTCCACATGGGCGCCTCCCATCCCACCTCCATGATGTTGGCATCATCGTCCCCGTCCACGTCCGCCAACTGGGTCCCCTTGTAGTAGTCCAACGAAATAGTAGATAGCCAAGAGGATGCTGCCACATTGTCCAGATGCAGATTTGACTTGGGATTCTCTGATCCGATGCAATAGTTAATGTAAATAAGGGAGGCGGGTGAGACATCATCGCCTACCTTAAATAGAAAGCCAAAAAGGGACGAATCATGGAGAAAGACTATCAATCCAGTCTGACAGAGGTCGTATCCAACAGAATTCTGCATGGACAGTCTAACTGGCATCTACATGTGCATCCTGATAGAGGAACTCATCAACGCAAATCCTTAAACGCATGACATGATCGTGCTTCCAGCAGTGGAGCCGGTTTTAAGTATATGTAGGCATTTTTTCCATTTTGTTAGATTCGATGGTAGAGAGAAGCTCCCAATTGTAATTTTTTGATGAGGCCTGTGGTTCTCTGGTTATGAATTGATACTTGAGACTTCTTGTTTAATGGCAGCCAAATCCTTTCTTTATATTTTGCTTCTGACTCTGAAAGCCCGGGCATGGAGGATCCAGTCAAGTGTTGTGATTATAGTATAGTGTAGGTTTGACTATATCTGTTGTTACAACGTTTTTCAGTTTCTTGAAGTTTTCAGATCCAAGAGGATCTTGTATCTGAGACTTTTCCTCTAAAGGCTACTGGAAGACCGAATGTCTAGAGAAGACCTTCATACTTTCTCACCTTCCTTCTACCCACTCACCACTTTACAACCTTACCGGCCTAAGTTAGATTAAGACCTCACTTATCCACGCATCTCCAACCCAGTTTTCTGAGTTAAAGCGATACAGTCATGAGACTACATCCATTAGACCATCCTTAAACTTATTTGTTGTGACATGCAAACATATGGGTATCGGGATCATCCATGCTGCAATCCAAGGGTGACTTCTGGTGCTAACAATGGCCACTTTGGAGGAACCTCTCCTTTCAAGGTACAAGTTAATTTTGATATTCCCGTATTTGAAGGTCAGATAGATGCGAATGCCCTAGAAAAATGGTTAAATATGCTATAAGCTTATTTATCTATTCACAATTTTTCCAGTAGGGAAAATATCACCTTCACACTCCTTAAGGTTCTCCCCCATGTAAAACATTGGTAGAAAACTTACTGGGAGCAAAGTTTCACAGAGGATTCTAGAATATATGGGGTCGAACCCACTTGAAATTTTTTTGTGGATGCGTTCATGGAACAATATTACCTTGTTGGTAACTATGACAACTAGTACATGAGATGGACCACATTGCGGCAAGAGAGGGGACAAACAATGTCAGAGTTCATAAATAATTTCCATACCTTGCGCACCAAGTTGGGTATCAAATACTCTGAGCGACATCTAGTTCTAAAATACTGTGGGGCTCTGCATAGGCACATCCAAACCGAAATGGATTTTCTGTACATCTCATCAGTGGGAGTTGCCTATCGATATGTTGTCAAAATTGAGAATAAATTTAGGCACCATAACAAATGAGAGTTTGGGTTTGCAAATACGCAACAACCAAAGTATGGTAAATATGACCCTAACAACTAGCCTCCGGAAAACCATTCCAAGCCATAGGAAAAAAGGGTAATGGAAAGATGAAGAAGGACACTAGAAAGTGGTGCGATTTACAAAATCCCTTGTCACAACACTGATGAATGTCGCTCAAAAAATCCATTGGTGGCCGATGTCAAAGAAAATGAGTCGAACCCTGATTCAGAATCCAATTTATAAAATAATGGGAGAAGACAGATCATCGACGCAAACCCCACTGCTATTGTCGCGACTGCCACAATTCAACCAAAAGAACCTGCAGATCCTGGAGAGGGAGAGCACATTTTTCATTCACAGATGTGGGTGAAGGGGACCCCGCTACATTTTATTTTTGATAGAGGAATCCAGAAGAACCTCATCTCAATAGAGTTCGTTAAACAGTTCGGATTGTCGACAACACCACAACCGTAGCCATACAACATCAGGTGGCTTCGCCAGGGATGAGATATATGTGTCAGCTAGCAGTTTTGCTTGTCATATGGCATCAAGCCCTTCAAGGATGAGGCATTATGTGATCTTTCCCCTCTGTATGTTTGTGATGTTATTTTGGGACATCCATATATGTGGAAGTGCCATGTTATTTATTAGTCTCAACCATGTAGTGTCATTGTTACTCTAGGGGATCATCTCTATAGGATACCAGAGGTATTTATGACTATTATCCCACCTAAATAGTTTTGCAAAGTAATATATCATAGTACAACATTCATCCTCTTCACAATCTATTCAAAAGGTGAACAGAAGGACACTGCACCTTCTATCTAGCAGAAGCAGGTCGACAAGATTGAAGCAAAGTGAAAAGATTCCTTCTGCACATAGTCATCTCATGTAGACAGAATGGTTAAAAAGGTCCAACCCTTCCAACATCAGTTTCTTGACAACCTTCCACAATCCAAGCAGTGTGACTTCTCCAGCAAGGCAAGCAGCTCACCAAGTTTCACATTCAACAAACGCTTCCCCATCTTCCCCGAGAACTCAACACAATGGATACCATTTATTTCCAAGGATGGAGGATTTATCCAAGTGGATATCGGTGTCCACCCACCTATTCCAGCTGGATTAAAACATTTTTTTGGCAATTCACTATTTTTAGCAGTTTTTTGAGTCCTAAACTTTTGGGGCCAGTTTGAGGGTCTAAACGACACTTTTTTTATGATTAGGCACCTCAAATATGAATGAAGGAATGATTTATCCTGTGAAATGAATCTCCTCACCAATACCTTTCCAATAATATATTGTGCGCCCCACACAGAGATCATATACCAAAGTTATGCCCTTGGGAAGTTGATACACCAAACTACCCAAAACGGGGTCCACAAACCTGTTGGTTTTTCATCTTCCGAGGTTAGGATTTTGGATTTTATTTATATTAAAAAGGCCTCTAGAGCCTCATTGTAAAATTCATCATCTTCTTGCAAATGAGTGTAGTCGTCACATCTCTTCTCAGAGATAAGCTGCCACCATTCTAGTGAGTCTTTCACTCTATATTTCTACAATTTTGTACATTTCTCTCATTAATAGAAATTTTGGATTATCGTATCTATTTGTTTATTGTTATATCTTTGTTATATTATTGATATATCTCTGTACATTTATTGTTATATCTCCACTCTCATTCCATGCCGAAAATAATATGGATCATTGTCCTTCTTTGTTTTTGGTTTCGACTGGTTGTCTTGAGGTTGTCTATCCTTGCTTTGCCCTTTGTTCTGCGGGTTGGGGACACCTTTGCCCTGCTTCTCTTGTGAAGGATGTTAGCACTAGAAGTCACCTTCAAATAGAATTGAAGGTAATCCCAGTACCCGTCAGTTTATATGTCACAGGTAATTGAGTTTTGAGTGGTCAAATGGAGAAAACTCAATAATAATAGTGTTCTAACTCAGAAATCTGGACTAGCATGCACCAATGATTGACGTCTTGAATCAACTTCAGTCAGTAAGTTGGAGTAAGGGTGAGTAGGAGGAATATTTAGTGAGAAAAATGTAGAGGTCTTCTATGAACATCATATTTTCCAGTAGCCTAAGGAGGAAAAACGTAAACACAAGGTCCTCTTGGATTCAAATTTCAAGGAAGCTGAAAGAAATCGTAACAGTACTATAATCAAACCTTTATCATAATACAGCTACAAAAATCCATGTGAATCAAACATGAGCTCTCTCAGTATCAGAGGAAAATAAGATGGAGTAATAAAGATGACTTAGATTAACCAAGATGTCTAAAAAAAAAATACATAACCAGAGAACTAGTTGTTCTCAATCAAAATATTGCAATATCAGGGAGCCTAGCTCAACCATTCGACCATAAAAAAATATCAAAAATGAATACATATACTCAGAATTGTTGCAACCACCAGGACCGTGATCAGGCCCCTGCATTCAAAGTTTCAAGTCGGTGCCCTCTCTGTCAGACTGTGCAGGCCTTCTTGTGTCAGACGCGAGCCCGGTTCAGTTATGTGTTTTGCAGGAAAAACTGTCCATCAGGAAACTTCAGATTGACAGTCTACCTTCATGGCTACTCTCTACAATGCTTTCCATTTATGGGATGAGACGAGGTCTCAATTGCCACCCCTATCTTCAATAAATTCCTTCATTGGGATCAGGACGAGGCCTGCCACCCATGAATGTTTCCAAGTGATGCCCCCGACTTCTTCAAGTCAATCCTGATGCCTTGAAGCTTTGCAAATATTCCTCTGTGATCAATGCAGGCATTGTGGGTGCTAAGCTCCTTTGTGGACCCTTCCTTCATTGATATGATCTCCGGCTATGACCAAGCACTTACCGAAAAGGTGCGTATCAAAATTTCGCGTCTCGAGAAGTTGCTTACTTCCCTTCTCCTAATTTTTGATCTCGTGAACTAGAGCCTAGCGAGTGCCAGCTCCTCTCCTTAATATTCAACAATGTGACCCTGGCTATGACCAAGCACTTATCCAAAAGGTGTGTATCGGGATTTCACATCTTGGGAAGTTGAAGGAATACTCACCTCCCTTCTCTCGATTTCTGATTCTGCACTCACCTCAGATCGACGGTCCACGAATTTCCTCGATCCAATGGCTCAGATCAAATTGTGAGTTTGCACTTCATGAGTCCTCATGACTCTGCGCTTTGACTTTTCCACTCCGTGAAACTGTGAAATCGTTGATCCTGCGCCACGTGTCTCTCTGAATCGGATGGTCCCTGCTGATTTTGGGTTTCGGGAGTTCAGACCTTTGACAAACCACTTTTAACAATATTTCAGACTCTCGATTCCCGTGATTATTTTCCACCGTTGATCTCTCCTAATGAGATCTACGGCCTATATAAAAACTTTCCTCGACCTTTTAGACTTGAAGACCTGGCCTGCAAAAGATAGAGAGAGGAGGAAAGGCAACAAACATGGGTATATCGATACACACTTATGGCCCTCGACAACTTTATGTGATAACATTTGTCTCCATAGGGGATGGCATGCTCCATGTGAGATTCCAAGAATGTGCAGTTCTAGTGCCTTATCCATTGGGCTATGGAGTCTTCTATATATATAAAAAAAAAAAAAAAACGAAAAGAAAAATTGTATTTACAATGACATGGGAAGCCTCTCATGGCTTTAAGTAACAAATTTCTTCAGAAAATGCCCATTTACAGGGCTAACAAAAACTTCATCATCCTCCAAATCCTGCAATTTGTAAGTGTTATTTGAAAAAACCTCAAAAAATTTGAAGGGGCCAATCCATAAGGCCTCAAATTTACCATGTTTTCCTTTATCTTGTTTAGGTGCATCCCACTTGAGTACTAGATCTCCGAGCTGGAAATCCTCTTTCCTTACTTTTCTTTCAAAAGCCTTCTTGATCTTCTGTTGATGGTCATGGGCTTTGTCCAGTAGTTGCTACCTCGTCTGTTGAACTTCTACCAACTATTGTATTCTTCTAATCATATCATCTGGTTCTCCCTGGTAGTATTGGAAGAAGTTTTCCACAGCCAAGGCGAGCTAAGAAGGAAAGATGGCCTCAACTCCATACACAAGATGGAAAGGAGAGACACCAAGAGATCTCTTAGTTGTCACTTGGTCAGCCCATATAGAAAATTTAAGCTTTGAATCCCATGCTTTCTTATTGTCCTCTAACAGTCTTTTGATGATCTTAATAAGGCTCTTGTTAGAGGACATTGCCATTCCATTCCCTTGGGGGTAGTAAGGATTAGAGTGAATCAATGTGATTCCAAAATGTTCACAAAACTTAATCAATGGTTCAGCCTTGAAAGTTGCAGCATTATCCATGACAATTTTGTTTGGACAACCAAATCTTTCCATAATATCCTCAAGAAAACTGATGATTACTTTGTGGGAAGCATTTCTTGTGGGGATGGCCTCCATCCACTTGGTAAAGTAGTCTATGGCAGTCAAGATCCACCTATGTTGACCGCTTGAAGTAGAATGAATTTCCCCAATAAACTCTAGGCCCCACTGTTGAAAGGGCCCTAAAGATACCACAGGTTTTAGTGGCAGAGACTTGAGTTTCTACTTTCCAGATAATTTCTGACACTTAACACAAGCCCTGATATTTGTACAGACATCAGTAAAGAGACTAGGCCAAAAATATCCATCCCTGAGAATTTTGTAGGTTGTGGTTCTCCAGAAGTGATTCCCCCCACATAAACTATCATGAAAATCATATATAATACTTTGGGCTTCCTATGGGTCTAGGCATCTCAACAACACTCTTAAAGGGTCTTTCCAATATAAGATTTGATCAATCAGACAATATTTAATTGATTTGAGCTTCAAAGCTCTTACCTTGCTCTTTTCCATGCCATCAGGAGGTTACAACCTCTGTAGGAAAAATATAATGTCTTTATACCAAATGCATCCTGCCAATGGGGGTGTGACTTGAGGATCTTCATCAGACAACTCAAATTGTTGATTCTCTGAACAAATGTTGATTAAATTGACCCCCAAGGATTTACAATTAGATTTAGCTAGCAACCTAGCTAAACCATGACCTTTAACCAATTTGGTAGGCTTTATTTCAAGATCAAATTCAAGGATCTTGGAAATCCACTTTCTCCTTCTACCATCTATTTCAGGCTGAATGAGGATCTCCTTCACGGAAGTTGAAGGGACATATGCAATGACTTTTGAATGTAGCACATAAACTCTGAAATCTTTGATAGCTTTAACCAACACATAGGCCTGCTTTTCCATGATGTCATATTTTATTTCAACATCTCTCAGTGCCCTACTGAAAAAGGAAATGGGTCTCCCTGACCCTTCATCATTCTTCTGCAATAAAACAACCGCTACTGTGTCAGATGAAGCAAAAGAGAAAATGAGAAACTCCTCAGAGTAGTCAGGACTGATAAGCACAGGTGCTTCAGTCAAGGCCTTCTTTATCTGATTGAAAGAATTACGAGCTTCAGAAGTCCACTTGATCTCATTTCCCTTCCTTATCATAGTTGTGATAAACTTTACCAGCTCAGCAAAATTCGAAACAAACCTTCTCAAAAAATTAATCTTTCCCAAGACGGACTAAACTTCTTTCTTGTATCTAGGGGGGGACAGTTTGTATAGATTCTACTCTGCTTGGATTAATCCTTACCCGCTTAGCGGACACAATGTGCCCCAATAATTTCCCTTCTTTCATGGCAAATAATGATTTTTTGGGATTTAGAGAGAGACCAAATCTTCTACATTTCAAGAAGACTCTTTTCAAATGATCATAATGTTCTTTATCAGAATGTGAGAAAATTGTTGTCACAAATAAATTACTACAAACTTGTCCTTCTCTCTATTAAAAGCTATGTCCATGGCTCATTGAAAGGTTGCTCCTACATTCATCAATCCAAAGGGCATCTTAGTGTACATGAATGTACCCCAAGGAGTGGTGAAGGTTGTCTTCTATCCATCTTCAGGTAAGACAAAGACTTGATTGTAGCCAAAAAATCCATCAATCATAGACATCTTGGATGCCCCTGTCACCCTTTGTAATATGTGTTCCATCTTGGGCAAGGGGTAATTATCTTTTTTAGAGCTTCTGTTCAGATTTTGGAAATCCACACAAAGTCTAATTTCTCTATTATTGTTTCTTATTGGGACCAAGTTGGCCACCCATTTAGAATACCTCAAAGGAATGATAATCTGGGCATCCAAAAGCTTTTTAACCTCCTTCTCCATAATGGGCAGCAGCATAGGATTTATTTGTCGCAACTTCTGCCTAAATGGCTTGGACTCTTCCTTCAATGGGATCTTGTGCTCAATTACACTTGTGTCATATGTCATGAGATCTTCATATGTCCAGGCAAACAAATCAACAAACTCCTTTAACAGCCCAGCATATTCAGCCCTTTTCTCTCTTGACAAGTTGCTTGACAACTTGAAAAATTTGGGATCCTTCTCTCTACCAATACTATACTCAGCTACTTGAGCATCATCAGTTGAACCTATAAACTTTACTGCCACATCATTCCCATCAAAAAATATTTCCAAAGGAACTATTCCCTTTGCAATGTGGTTGCTATGCAGATGAATAATATGGTGATTAGAATTTTTTTTTTTAAATACATCAGCATGAGGGATACTTTTATAATCATGATCCTGGTCAATATGTAATGCAAAGAACTCATCAACGGACTCAAGAAACTTGTTTATTTCATTAGCATCCTCAAACACCTTCCAATGCTTGATATTGTCAGGTACGGAGGGTATATATTTCACCCCTACATCATACTTTATTTTAGGTGGTAATGGGACTCTGAAATATATTAATGAAATAGCCAAAGAATCATCCATGGTATTCTCCTCTCTTGGAATAAATGAAATGTTGAAAACTAGGAAGAAACTGTCAACTAGGTCCCATACTTCATTTCTGTAAGTCTTAAGCCTAGGGTGTTTAGCTTGAAAAATATTTTTGATCTGATGAACAATTAGTTATGCATCCCCAAATGTGGATAGCTCCTCAATCCCCATGTCTTTTGTGGCCCTTAAACCCAAAACAAGAGCTTCATACTCTGCCACATTATTTTTAGTTTCAAATTCTAGCTTGTAGGACAAAGGTATAGTCTCTTGACAAGGTGAAACAAATACCACTCCAACATCAATGCCTTCCTTAGAAGATGCTCCATCAAAGAACATCTTCCAAATAGAGGTAGTTGGAGGAGTGATTTCACAAAGAGTAATGGATTGTTTTATGATTTCAAGAGGAGGTTCGGGAGTATTAGTGAGTTGCAATAGGTTGGATCCCAAATCAATGTCAACAGAAAAAATAGGATGGTTGGTGGGGTTTGTTTCATCACTAATGATGTAGGCCAACTTAGCTTCCCTATAAAGTCTTCTATGCTCACCCCCAAACACAAGAATGGTGGAATATGTGAGGTCCATCTGCAAAGTTCCCCCAAATTGTTTTATCCAAGATCTTGACAATAACATACCAAACTTGGGGGGAACATCAGCCACTACAATGTCCATGACCACAATTTTCATGGGAAAATGAAACAAGGTCACAACCAGATCTTTGATGACCCCAAGACACTTCACTTTCCTAGATTCAAAAGAATATAAGTCATGGTAGGATTTTGTGATTTCTAATCCAAGTTCATCCATGACTACTTTGGGCATGAGATTGTGAGATGCCCCTGAGACCATCAAACAATTATGCAACACCTTATCATGTATGTTTAGTGATGTATAGAAGGGAGGGGATGAGTCATATCTATATTCTATCAAAGGACCTAAGATGACTACTGGATTTTCATCCTGAAGAATAACTGAGTCAGTGGTATTTGAGTAGGATCCGGACAACAACATTTTGGAAAGATATTTTTTAACTTCTTCAATTTTTATCATTTCTAAAAATGGCACAGGGATTTTGATTTTTTGGATCTCATTTTCATAACTGAAGGAAGGTGGAGATTTCAGAATATCCTTGACTTTTGTGATAGGATCCTCAACCAAAACTAGGGGGGCTTTGAGAAAATTTCTCTTTGTTTCCAATTGTCACAGCCTTGGTAGATTTTTCTATTTTTGTGGGTTGATCAGAAGCATTTGTCTTCTCCCATTTATTTTTAGATCTCAGATCATATCTACTAGGACTCTCTTTTACCTTCTCTCCCTTACTTAATTCATTTATGTGATTACCCATTAAGGACTTCCCATATGTAGATTGGGTTAAGTGAGGGGATGGAGGGGTGTCACCCAAGCAATGGATCTCAAGATCATCTTCTTCATCTTCTCCTTCCTCTTCATCCAAAAGGTTATTTTGTAAGGGAGTTTGGATCTTTTGGTCATCGCTTTCTTTGTTTCTGGGATCTCTTGTAAGAGTCTGAGGAGCATTATTAGGTCTCCTTAAACCACCTCTATTATCAGCATTTTTTGTATTTCTATATGTTTGTTTTCCCTCAAAATTTAACTTTTCCATCTCAGCAGAAAGAGATTTTACTAATTTGGTAAGTTCATCAACTTGGGGGTGGATAATAGAGGAATCAGAGGTTGAGGCTTCAATTCTACTCTTTCTCCTGTCCTTATCAAATTTCCATCTAAGTTGATTAGATGTCACTCTGTTAGATTCTACCTCCACGACTGCATCTTGCATATGAGCTAAGGAGGCATATCTCCTTTCTCTCAATAAAAGGAAAAAATCAGGGTCAAAAGCATTGGCATAGGTGATTTTGGCAGAGGTCTTTGTAGGCTTTATCTCAGGAGGGATCTTATTGTACATTTTGTTAAATCTTTGATAGAAATCAAAGACAGACATTCCTTCTTTCCTCTTTAGGGATCCAAATTCTGTGATATAAAACAAAAAGTCCTTTTTGTCCCCCCATTGCCTCAGAAAAGCATCATCTAAAGCCTCAATCTCACCGATAGATCCAGAGGGGAAATCCCTAAACCACTTCCTAGCCTCACCATCAAGGCTATAAACAAAAATCCTCATCCATACATCTTCATTCCCAATGGCATGGTTGCATGTATAACTATAAAAGAATTCAAGATGTTCTTCTGCAGTTATGTTTCCCTCACCTGTGAACTTGGGAAACTACTTAAGGTAGCCATCCACTAGCAAATCATTCATAGGCTGAGGCAGGACAAGAGGGGCATACCTAGCAGCTATTATAGCTTCCATTCTAGTTCTGGGGGGGATTAGTTCTTTCCATTTGTATGTGAATTGGAGGAGAACCCAGAGGGGATGGAGTTGGGCTATGTGAAACTGGGAGAGTGTTCCTAGGAGGTGAAGACAAGGGGCTTGAGGGAACAAAATTCTCCCCTTCTGCAACTACAACAACTCTTGTAAGAGGAGGAGTAGGAAAGTGTTTTAAGGTCAAAGCTCTCTCCTTCCACTTCAGAGCTTCAGGGGAGAAAGGGGTGTCAAATCTCTATCCTTCCAAACCAAGAATATGAGGGGAGAAATTGGAAAGAAAACTCCCAAAACTTAAATTTCTTGAAACTCGAACAGTTTGTATAATAGGAGAATCAGAAACAATTACTGGAGTTTGTAAAGAGGGATTATGCAAATTATCAGAAAAACTTGGTACAACAGTAGAGGTACCTTTTTGAGCAAAATTTCCCTTTATGATAATTTCCTCTGGGTAAGATTTAGACATTGCTAGAGGCAGCAGTGAAGTGGATCTCGTATGTCTTCCTTTAGGAGCCAGAACTGAAATAGTGGAGTCTCCAAGTGAAAGTTGCAATATGCAATGGTACTAATATCTGATGCACCTTCAGAATCAGATTTTCTTTGTCGTTCTATCCTAGGGAAATGTCTTCAATTTGTTCCCCGACAACGACACAAGAAATCTTAGCACTAGAAGTCACCATTAAAGGTAAGCCCAGTACCCATCAGTCTATATGTCATAGGTAATTGAGTTTTGAGTGGTCAAATGGAGAAAACTCAATAATAATAGCATTCTAACTCAGAAATTTGGACTAGCATACACCAACCATTGAGGTCTTGAATCAACTTCAGTCAGTAAGTTGGAGTAAGGGTGAGTAGGAGGACGATTTAGTGAGAAAGGTGTAGAGATCAACTATGAACATCATATTTTCCAGCAGCCTAAGAAGGAAAAACATAAACACAAGGTCCTCTTGGATTCAAATTTCAAGGAAGCTGAAAGAAATCATACCAGTACTATAATCAAACATTTATCATAAAACAACTACAACAATCCATGTGAATCAATCAAACATGAACTCTCTCAGTGTCAGAGGAAAATAAGATGGAGTAAGAAATTTGACTTAGATTAACCAAGATGTCTCAAAAACAAATACATAACCAGAGAACTAGTTGTTCTCAATCAAAATATTACAATATCAGGGAGCCTAGCTCAACCATTCGACCATACCAAAATATAAAAAATGCATACGTATACTCAGAATTGTTGCAACCACCAGAAGCGTGATCGCCCCCCTGCATTCAAAGTTTCAAGTTGATGCCCACTCTATCAAACCGTGCGGGCCTTCTTGTGTTAGACGTGAGCCCAGCTCAGTTTTGTGTTTTGCAAGAAAAACCATCAATCAAGAAACTTCAGATTAACAGTCTTCCTTCATGGATGCTCTCTACAACACTTTCCATTTATGGGGTGAGACGAGGTCTCAATTTTTGCCCCTATCTTCAATAACTTCCTTCATTGGGATCAGGACAAGGCCTGACACCCATGAATGTTTCCAGGCGATGCCCCCAACTTCTTCAAGTCAATCATGATGACTCGAGGCTCTGCAAATCTTCCTTTGTGATCAATGCGGGCATTGTGGGTGCTAAGTTCCTTTGTGGACCTATCCTTCATTGATATGACCTCCAGCTATGACCAAGCGCTTACCCAAAAGGTGTGTATCGGGATTTCACATCTTGGGAAATTGAAAGAATACTTACTTCCCTTCTCCCAATTTTCGATATCGCGAATTGGAGCCTAGAGAGCACCAGCTCCTCTCCTTAATATTCAATAATGTGACCCCGGCTATGACCAAGTTCTTATCCAAAAGGTGCGTATTGGGATTTCACGTCTCGGGAAGTTGAAGGAATACTCACCTCCCTTCTCCTGATTTTCGATTTTGTGCTCGCCTCAAATCGACGGTCCACGAATTTTCTCGATCCAACGACTTGGATCAACTCACGAGTTCTCACTTCACAAGTCCTCACGACTATGCGCTTTGACTTTTTGACTCTGCAAAACTACGAAATCGTTGATCCTACGCCACGTGTCTCTCTGAATCGGACGGTCCCTGTTGATTTTGGGTTTTGAGAATTTGTACCTTTGATGAACCACTTTTAACAATATTTCGAACTCCCGATTCCTGTGATTATTTTCCACCATTGATCTGTCCTAATGAGATCTACGACCCAGATAAAAAATTTCCTCGACCTTTTAGACTTGAAGACCTAGCCTGCGAAAGATAGAGAAACAAGGCAAGGCAACAAACATGGGTATATCGATACACACTTATGGCCCTCGACAACTTTATGTGAAAACAAGGGGTTCGTAGACCCAAACGGTCGTGTCTTTTGTTTAAGCTTCTGCTCGATTTTGACAGCATATTGATAGGCCGCGCCCAAGAACAAGATTTCTAGAAACTACATTTTTGTTTGAATATATCTATGCAAACCATCGCGGTACTTGAGCACCATATGTCACTCAAAGTCTTTGATACCCATCTTGGTGCACAAGGTATGGAAGACATTGTTGAACTCTGGCATTGTTTGATCCCTTTCCTGTTGTAGTGTGGTCCATCTTGTATATAATTCCTCCTAACTTCCAACAAGGTAATATTGTTCCTTAATAGTATCCCTGAAAGAAACTCAAGTGGGTGCGACTACAAATAATGTAGATCCCTTTGTTTCATTTTTCTCACAGAAATTCTCCCACCAATATTTGACATGGGGGATGGCCTTAAGGAGAACAAATGTAATATTTTCTCTATCGGAAAAGTTATGGACAAAAAAATACCCTTCTAGAAGGTTTAACCATTTTTCTACAGCATCTGCATCTATTTGACCTTCAAATATAGAAATATCAAAATTAATTTGTACCTTGAAGGGGGTGGCGCCTCCGCTCGAGGAATATGTGTCACATGTTGGTAGTCGTCGAAGGATTTGTGCAAAGTTATCCATCATCTTGTTCCTCTGTCGCACGAGGGATTCTCAGAGAAATAGTTTAAGGGAATATCCTATCCCATCATCTATGTTTTCTTCCCCCATGGGTGGTCGTCGTGTTTGGCAAAGCTGGTCTTGAAAAGGCTCAACTAGTTCGAGTCCCAACTACTTATACCTCGACCTCGTTGGGGACATGCACAAAGAAACAAAAGAAGAGTAGATCACTTTGATACCACTGATCCGGATTTATGAGCGAAACAAAATGAAACACAAATATATAACATTAACATAGATATATAGAGAACAATAACAAAGATACAACAAAACTTAACTTCTATTCAATAAAGAAATATGTTGAAACTATAAAATGCAGAATGAAACAATCTTGCTTGAATGGTGGTAGATAATCTCTTAGAAGAGACGTGGCGACTATGCACATTCATCTGAGAACATTACAATGGGGCGTCCGAGATTTTTTAGCATCAAGAATAAATCAGAAAACCCTAGACATCCAAAAACCTAACACTAGGAGAAGAAGTGCCAAAAGTCATATGGGCCTCGATGGGGTAAGCTGGTGCATCAACTTCCTAGGGTCATAACATTTTCATACTATCTTCGTTTGGGGCATTCGATACTTCGTTGGAAAGGTCTATTCGAGAAGTACAACTTCCACCATGCAATAAGATATATTTTTTGGAACCCTTTCCTTCCAAAAGTTCAAAAAAATGTCATTTAGGGCCTCAAAATGGCCCCGTAAGTTTGGGACTCAAAAAACTGTAAAAAGTGTCGAAATGGAAAATTGTTCTTTGAGCCAGTAGAATAGGTGGGTGGCCACCAATATCCATATGGATCACCATCTTCAGAACAAGAGATAATAAATATAGACTAGTCAAAGAGGGAATATCATACGTCATAAACGCACATAAGGACAAATCCAAAATATCTCTAATCAGCGCTCATCGGGCCAGTAGAATCATGGGTAGTATGAATAAATTTGTCTTATTGTTTTTAAGGGAAGGAAAACAACAAGGAGAAGGAAAACGGTTGGAGATGAAGGCATCCTTGGAAGGATGTAGTGGCAAGAAGTGCCAACTACTACAACAATTGATAGAATTCTATAGGGAAGTGTTTCAAGAGCCTCATGGACTACCACCCAAGCGCGAGGTTGAACACGAGATTCAGTTGTTTCCAGAATCACCACTGCCAAACATAGGGTTGTATAGGAAGTCCACCATTAAAGAAGACGAAATGAAGAAGCGGTTGAAGCATTTTTTGGAAAAAGGAGTCATTAGACCTAGTAAATCACCTTGTGGCTCACCCATCATCATGGTGCTAAAGAATCACTGAAGCTAGAGAATGTGAATTGAATATTGTGCCCTAAATAATATTACCATCAATAATTGATATCATTTGCCAAGGATTGATGACTTGTTGGATCAGCCACAACAAGCCAAATTCTTCACCAAATTGGACTTAAAATATGGTTATCATCAGGTAAGGATCAAAGCAGAGGACATGTGGAAGACAACATTTAAAACGCGACAAGGTTTGTATGAGTGGTTGGTAATGCCTTTCGGTTTATGCAATGCACTTGCAACTTTTCTGAGACTTGTGAATGATGTTCTACTCCCCTTCATTGACTCTTTTATAATAGTATATCTAGATAAAAAACTAATCTTTATCAAGACATGGAAAGAGCACTTCTCACATGTAATGCAAGTACTGCAGACCTTAAAGAAGAATCATTTGATCGCCAACTTGAAAAAATGTGAATTTGGGAAGACACCCTTGATTTATATTGGACACATGATTGGAGGAGGAGAGTTGAGAGTGGACCCAAAGAATATTGTAGCCATCACACAATTTACTCCCACTAGTGTGATAGAGGTCAGGAGTTTTATGGGAGCAACCCAATATTTCAGTAAATTCATCATAATTTTTTCTACAACAACAACACCAATACATGCCTTAATTGTCAATGGGAAGAGTTTTCATTGGGGAAAACAATGGAAAAGAGCATTTGAAGACTTAAAAGAAAAAAATAAGAAATGCTCCGGTCCTAGCTATGCCAAATTTATAACAACCTTTTGAACTAGAAATTGATGCCATTGGATATGCATTAGGAGTGGTGCTAATGCAAGGAGGGAGGTATGTATACTACCATTCAGAGCTATTTCATGGAGTAGGAAATAAAGAAGTGGAAGAATTACTTACTAGGAAAATAGACCATGATACACATGGATCATCATCCCCTTCAGTATCTACAGAGCCAAAACAAGATGCAGTAGATGAGGCACTACAAGTGGTTGGGTTTCTTACAAAAGTTTCACCTATTGATCAAATACAAGAAATGAGTCACAAATAAGCTAGCAAACATGTTGTCTCGACCACCACGAGTAAAGAAGATTATAGTGATTGGAGTGATACTACAACTTGAACCATTCACTAATACACTTCTAAGTGAAGACTACGAGGAAGATGAAGAATTCAAAGGAGTATATTAGCAAATGAAGGAGAGGTTATTCACTGCCACAAAAGGGAATGAATATCACCTACAAGATGGTTGTTGTACAAGCTCGACAAACTATGCATACCTCAAGGAGAAGAGTTCAATTGATGATAGAAGTACACACATCTAGAGTTGTTGGGATTGACAAAGACTGTGGAAAACCTACAATGATATGTGTATTGGCCAAAGATGCAGAAACATGTGGCAAAATTTGTGAAAGGTTGTGTCCTTTGCAACACTAGCAAGCCAAGTAACTGGAAACTTGGTCTGTACATGCCCCTACCAGTACCAAGCAAGCCTTGGGAGAGAATCTTCATGGAATGTGTTGGAGGTTTTCCTATGACTCGTAAGGGCCATGACTACTTGTTTGTAGTGGTGGATCACTTCAATAAAGTGTGTGTGCCCATCCTGTGTAAGAAGACAATCTCGGGATGAGAGGTAATCGAGCTATTTTTCAGTCATGTTTGGGTAGATTTTGAGTTGCAAACCTCCATCATATCTGATCGAGACAACAGGTTTTGGGGCAGGTTCTGGACAACACTTTGGGAAATGGTGGATACCAAATTGAAGTATTCAACAACATTCCATCCTCATACCGATGGACAAACTGAGGTTGTTAATAGAACGTTGGTACAATTATTGAGAGGTTACAATAGCCAACATCCAAAGACTTGGGACAAGCATTTGGTATACATCCAACATTCGTACAATCGAGCACTACATACTTCTACCAATAGGTCTCATTTTGAGACTTGTCTTGGCTATTTACCTCCCTCACCATTTGACATTGTGTATGGGAAACAATAAGATGGAGCATGAATACATGGGGATGAACAAAAGGCAAGCACATTCGTGGAAAAAAATAGACGGATACATCTAAGGGTTCAAGAACAGCGTGAGAAGAGTCGGAAACTATATAAATCTAGACATGACTAGCATAAGGAGGACCACAAACTTTGTGTTGGAGACAAGGTCTGGCTATATCTTCGCAAGGGACGATTGCATGGAATGGAAAAGAATATTAAGCCTCTCATATATGGACCTTTTGATATCATTGAACATGTGAATGAGAATGTTTTTAGGCTAAGGCTTCATCCCTATATGCAGATCAGCTCAATGGTAAATGTAGAATATTTGAAATTATTTGAACCCTCCATGCTGGATGAGGAAGAGGAACAACAGGTTCTCTGGACTATGGAAGATTTTGCACCACACCCTTCGAAAGAATTAAAAGAAGATATAGTATTGCAACGTAAGGAGTGGATCACCCATAGAGGATGACAAGAGTTGTGGAAGACTGGTCTCAAAGGACAGACTCCAAGGATGGAGAAATGGTATGAGAGGAGTCATATTGTAAGCAAGTTCCCTCATCTCTCCTTGGCATCTTTTGGGGACCAAAATCCTCCCAATGGGGAGGTGTGATCCAAATTGGATCTAAGCAAGAAACAATTGGCTAAGGCACAGGATTTTACAAGGAATGGGGCAAGATTTTATGAGGAATGGCATGAGCAAGGTTCAAAGCTTTGGATAAAGAATGGACCGGTATGTTGGCATGAAGGGCCCCATACCATCATGACCTACGTCCACATCTTCACTCAATCAAAACCTAAGGCAAGAGATAAGAGATGATTATGAAAGAAAAAAAAATGTATTAAAGAAATAAAGACTCGTAGACCCTCTCTATACTCATAAAAGACAACAAGGAAAGCAATGAAAGGAGGAAAATTGAACTTGGGAAAACTGAAGAGTCATGGACGCCTGACCTTCCACCTATCCCCTCGACCTCCTATATGCTAGCTCTTGCAGATGAAGAAGGGGTTCTTTTGGCAAAGTGAAGAAGGAGGATCGTGCGGAAACTTCAATGAGAAGTAAGAAGTTGAACTAGTGCGCCTGTAATCATGCCCATTACTAAATAATAAAAGCTTGGTCGAATTCAATTGAATGTTGATTTTCCCATTTAGGTTTCCGGGGAAAATTTTCATCTATGATTTTTTTTTTTGTGCTTCATCTAATTGTTGAATAATTGAGCTCGCAGCGTCCAAACCCAACTGATAATTGTTCCATACCTTAGATTTTCTTCACAAATGAAATCCACGGCCCTCCTCATAGAGCCGTTGGTAAGACCTGCCAAGTAGAGATTTATCTCTCCTCGTGGGCGTGCTTATGGTTATTTTTCTTTTGTTGAACATTGCATGAAAGCATTACCTTTGTTGCCAACTTATCCATGTTTGGGTGTTGTATTTTGAGACTTCGTCGACTTGCTCACTTCCCTCACGTTTTTTCGGTTGTCCAAACTGGTGTATGGAACCCAAGCACCCAGGAGAAAACCCCACACACCTCTCATTCAATGTCTAAATCTGCACATGGAATCCTAGGGCGAGGAGAAATCCCCACCCACTTCTTATTCTCTTTCTAAACCTGCGTATGGAACCTTTCCGTGAGGAGGAAAACCCCCCACGCATTATATCTTTGTTGTCCAAGTTTGCAGGTGGAACCCTAGCACGAGGAGAGGCCTAACTAAAGTTTCTCTTTCCCAATCTCCATTTGGAACGGTCTACACTCTATTCTGGGCATCCAGGTAAAACGCTGGGAAATATCCATTAATATCGTCACCTTTCATGACAGATTGAGGCGTTAAACCACCGGTGATCCATGTAATTATGTTTTACTAAGGAGAGTTGGCCATACTGAACAAAACGGTTGGAGTTTGAGTTCTAGGCAATTTAGGCGTATGAATAACGAAAACAATTGTTGTATAAAGAAACCGGAATAAGGAAAACAGTTGTTGTATAAAGAAACCGGAATAACGAAAACAGTTGTTATATAAAGATACCAGATCAACGAAAACAAATCAACAGCACCGATCGAACTAGTGGAGATGCGGGGAATCGAACCCCGTGCCTCTCGCATGCGAAGCGAGCGCTCTACCATATGAGCTACATCCCCTTGCAAGACACGGGTTGACGTGGGCAACAACTGGACGTAAGGCTGGCTGCTTAAAAACTTGGCAACTATCATGCCTTATAAAATAATCATTTAGAGCTCTTTTACCTATTTATTTAAGCATTTGGGGGCACTTGAATTCCAACATATGGAATATCATTATTAAGATTTTTTTGGGTAGTGTAAGCCATTGATGCATGACCCATATCTCATTGGCATTCGTCAAAATGACCAATTTCTCATAGTTTTGAGTAGTCCACATAGGTGATGTTCACATGGGTGAAGAAGTTGAGTTAAAACTAGAAAAATGGTCAGATAGAATCAAACATCACCTCTAGCTCACACATGTTTAACCATGGGGTTTTTCCCCATAGTCAAACCCACTTAGTTTTCTACCATATTTTCAATACATGATCAAGTGTTGTGCCTTGGGAACTATTCATTTAGAGCTTCTTTGACTCTTTATTTAAAGATTTGGGGTTTTTCACAATCAACCTATGAAATATCATTATTGGGATTATCTATGTAGTGTAAGTCCTTAATGCGTGACCCATATTCCATGATCGTTAATTAGAAATTTCACCAATTTCTCATGGCATTCAATAATCCGCTTAGAATGACCAAATTTTCATGGCCTTGAATAGTTCACTTAGCACTCATCGCATCAAGTTATCCTCACATGGGTGAAAAAATGGAATTATTTACAATGATGAGCAAAAAAAGTTACATTGTATGGTGTTTTCTTTGTAATTAAGTTTCCAAATCGAAGTGATATTGGGAGGCAATTTTTTCTAATGAGTTAGCGTTAGTATTTAAACTATAGGTTTTACCACAGGATCTTCATAATGGATAAACAGTTCATCAACGACACGATTAACCCCCTGGAAGGCCAACAAATTTGGTCCATTCTAGTGGAGTTGCACTATATATTTGGCCCTCCTCCATAGTTTCCATCCCATTTCATATTCAACTTGTTGGAAGAGGACACTTTAGCTTTCTTGGGGATCTGATACAGGAACTTCTAGGAAATCAAAATGCTAAGGTGGAAACACTAGTGAAAAGGACATCAGAATCTATCTCATCCACATTTTTAAGCCATCAATTCAATATGGGAATAAAGCCAAAGAAGTACAGGTGGGAGGATCTAGAGGATTAGGGGTTTTACTCCCTATGCATAGACTTGGATCTCTTGGTACACTCAACTCAATAAAAATCATAACCACTATTGAACACCTCTAGTGAAGTGCCCTTAGACTTTTCACCATGTTTAATGAGCTCCTTGACTCTTGGTGTTTTAGAATAAAAGAGAGGTTTCAAAGACATGGGTTGTTAGGAATAGGATCACGGAGTAATAATAAAAAAAAATCAAAATGAATGAGGAAATAAAACACAAAGAGAAAATAATATAAGAGAGACATTAATATGCATGGTTCACCCGATATGGGATATATCCACTGAGAAATAGTCAGTCCTTCATTTATTATGTCTAGAAAAATGAAGGAATAACACCTTCACTACATATGTTGCAACCTCCTCTTCACTCTCTCATAGTCTCCTCTCTTAGACACACTACACTCTCACTCACCATTACAATACAATATATACGATCTTGTGGCATCCAAAAAGCACTAATCCATTGACCTAGATTAGATTACAATCGTAATTCCTTAAACGAAATTAGAAAACCAAGGGCCTGAAAACCATGTGCCAAAACTACCCAAAACGGATGCAAAAAACTGTCAATTTTTTTTTATCAGGGGTTCCACCCAGCACAACATAATAGTGTGTGGGATTAATCATGCAAAAAATATAACACGCAAACCCTTGCCGGGGACTGGGATCCAAACACGGCTGAAACAAGACCTTTGAATCGGGAAGATAATTAGGCTCCACTACCAACAATCTCCCACTTGAAAACTAATCACAACAACTCCATCGTTACTACGCCTGCTGGACTATGCTCCAAATTTCGACCTAGAAAGTTTCTCATCTTCACCATCATGCTTGAAGGCTAGCTGAAACTGAGTAGGAACTCATTTTTTCCCTAGTTATTATCTTCACTAAGATGTCTGCAAGATTATGGCTCGTGTGTATCTTTTCTATCTTTAATTGTCCATCATCTAAAATCAACTGTATCAAATGGTACTTGATATATATATATATATGTTCAGTATTAGAATGAAAGGACGAGTTCTTTGCAATATGAATGGAACTTTGGCTATCAGTGTACAACATTTTATTCTCATGCTTCTTTCCCAATTCCTCCATAAACTTGTGTAACCAAATCATCTCTTTACTAGCCTCTGTAATAGTGGCATACTTTGCTTCCATTTTTTAATGTAGAACCACCTTTTGCAATTTTGAAATCCAACTCACTTTGTTTCCACCTACAATAAAAGCATACCCTATGGTGCTCCTCCTGCTATCTATATCACCTGCCATATCTAAATCAACATATACCTATGGAATAGTGTTTGAAACTTCAAAACATAATGCTTGAGTAGTAGTACCTCTCAAATACCCAAGAATCCACTTTACTTCCTGTCAATGCTCTTTACCTAGATTGTTCATATACTTTCTCACAACTTCCATTACATGTGCAATATTGAACACCTTTTACACACCATCATATACATTAAGCTACCAATTATTGATGAGTACAGAACCTTAGATATGTAGTCTATTTTTTGTTGTTTTTTGGGACACATCTCCTTAGTCAGTTTGAAATGGCTGGTGAAAGGTGTACTAATTGGTTTTGTATCCTACATTTTAAATCTTTCCAACACCTTCTCTATGTACTCACCCTGAGACAATGTTAATTTGAAATTTTTCTTATCTCTTATTATTCTCATACCAACGATTTTCTTTGTAGCATGTAAATCCTTCATCGCAAATGAATTATCTAATTTTCTCTTAATCACATTTATATCCTACATGTTAGACCCTGCAACAAGCATGCCATCTACATACAATAACAAGATAATATAGTTTTCATTATCTAGTCTCTTAAAATAAACACAATGGTCAGAATGACATCTACTATAACTTTATTAAGTTAAAAACATGTCAAATTTCAAATACCACTACTTTAGAGATTTCTTTAGGCCATACAATCTCTTCTTCAATCTGCATACTAATTTCTTCTTCCCTTTGACCTCATACCCTTGTGGTTGTTGCATACAAATATATTCCTCCAAATCCCCATGGAGAAAAGTTGTATTTACATATAATTGTTCAAGATGCAAATATTCTGCTGCCACTCGACTTAAAATCATTCTAATTGAAGTTATTTTAACAACATGAGAAAATGTTTCATCAAAATATATACCTTTCTTCTGTGCAAACCCCCTTACAGCAAGTCTGGCCTTGTACCTTTTTTTTTCCTACATCTTATTTGATCCTGCTTATTTTCGTCACGAAATGAGAGCGGAGATATAATAAGGAAATGCACAGAGATATCGCGTATATCCAATAATATAACAGAAATGTATCAAAGATGCAACCATAAACACAGATATATAGTAATACACAATTTCTATTAATGAAAGAAATGTACAGAGACTGTAAAAACATAGAGTGAAAGACTCGCTAGAATGGTGGCAGCTTATCTCTAAGAAGAGATGTGACGGCTACTCGCATTCACAAGAAGATGATTACAATGAGGCTCTGGAGGCCTTTTTACAATAAACCGGAATGCCAAAAACCCTAGACATCCAAAAACCTAACCCTAGGAGATGAAGCGCCAAAAGTCATGTGGGCCCCGTTTGGGTAAGTTGGTGCATCAACTTCCCGATGTCGTAACTTTTGCATACAATCTTCGTTTTAGGTGTGTGATAGCCCGTTGGAAAGGTGTCGTTGAGGAGATTCATTTTGGGGGCCCAATCCTACCTTTGGCTACCATTGAGAATCTCGATCTTGAAAAACCTTCATTTGGGCCCTCAAAATGGCCCCGAAAGTTAAAAACTGTTAAAAATAGTAAATTGTCAAAATTGCCAGAAAATTGTTTTGAGCCAGTTGGAAAAGGTGGGTGGCCACTGATATCCACCTGGATCAATCCTCCCTCCTTAGAAAGCAATGGTCTCCATTGCATTGAGTTCTCGGGAGAGAGGGAAAAGCGTTTGTTGAATCTACATCTTGGTGAGTTGCTTGCCTTTCTGGAGACGTCGCATTGCTCAGTTTATGGAAGTCTGTCACGAACCTGTTGAGGTTGAGGCTATTCAACAAGTTGGGCTACATGAGAGGAAAGTGTGCAAAAGGAATCTTTTCTCTTTGCTGCAATTGTCAACCTACTTCTGTTGGATAGAAGGTGCTTGGGGCGAAGCTGTAGTGGTTGCAGTGTCCTTTTGTTCCCATTTTGAACAGATTGTGAAGAAGCTGAATTTTGCAGTATGAGATACTACCTTGCGGCACTTTTTAGGTGGAACAGTAGTCAGAACTACCTCTGGTATTCTGTAGAGATGACCCCCTAGAGAAACAATGACACTATGGGGTCGAGACTCATAAAAAACGTGGTGCTTCCACATATATGGTTGACCCAAGAGAACATCACAAACATCTAATGGGGAAACATTACATAATACCTCATCCTTGAAGGGTTGGATTCCATATGACAATCGACATTGCTGGCTGACACGAAGATCTCATCCTTGGCGAAGCCACCCGATGTTGTATGGTTGCAGGTGTGGTGTTGTCGACAATCCCAACTGTTTGACGACCTCTACTGAGATGAGGTTCTTATGGCTTCCACTATCAACAATAAAATGCAGTAGGGTCCCCTTCACCCACATCTGTGAATGAAAAAGGCACCCCCCCTCTTCATGATCTGTTGATTCTTTTGGTTGAATTGTTGCGGTCGCGACAATAGTAGTGGGGTTTGCGTCAATAATCTGTCCTTTACTAGTATTTTTAGAATCAGATTCTGAATCAGGGTTCGACTCCTTGTCTTTGATCTCGGCCACCAATGTCTATTTTGAGCAACATTCATTGGTGTTGTGCCAGGGGCTTTTGTGGAAATCGCACCATTTTTTTGTGTCCTTCTTTGTCTTCTCGTGACCCGTCTTTTCATGTGGCTTGGACTAGTTTTTGGGAGACTGTTTGTTAGGGACGTCTTTTTCATACTTTGGTTGTTGTGGATTTGCATAACCAAAATCCCATTTGTTCTGGTGCTTAAATTTATGCTCGATTTTAACAGCATATCGATAGGCAACACCAAGTGATGAGATGTCCAGAAAATCCATTTCAGTTTGGATGTATCTTTGTAGAGCCCCACAGTATTTCAGAACCAAATGTCATTTGGAGTCTTTGATACCCAACTTAGTGTGCAAGGTATGGAAGGTATTGGTGAAATCTGGAACTGTTTGGCCCCTTTCTTTCCGCAGTGTGGTCCATCTCATGTATTGGTCCTCATAGTTTCCAATAGGGTAATATTGGTCCTTTACCGCATCCACAAAAAAATCCCAAGTGGGATCGGCCCCATATATTTCAGACTCCTCTATGGAACTCTACTCCCAATAAGTTTCCTGCCAATGTTTGACATGGGGGAGAGCTTTAAGGAGTGCGAAGGTGATCTTTTCTTTGTCAAAAAATTTGTGAACAGAGAAATAACCTTCTAGAAGATTTAACCATTTGTCTAGGGCTCCTGCATCTATCTGTCCTTCAAATACAAGAATATCAAAATTAACTTGTACCTTGAAATGCGAGGTGCCTCCAAAGTTGTTGCTTGATTAAGATGTTCCCATTGCTATCGACAGACGTTGAAGGATGTGGGAAAAATTCTCCATCATTTCATCCCTCTGTCGCGTGAGAGCTTGCTCAAGCAACATATTGATAGGATTGTATGCTCCATCATTTTTCTGTTCTTTCGCCATTGAGGGTTTCTTGGGTGTGCGAGAGCGATTGTCCTCAAGAGAGACAATATCGAGACCAAACTTTCTATACTCAGACCTCGTCGGGGACATGCACTGAAAAAAACGACCAAGAACAACCTACTCTGATACCACTGATCCAGATTATTTTCGGCACGAAATGAGATCGGAGATATAATAAAGAAATGCACAGAGATATCGCAGATATGCAATAATATAATAGAAATGTATCAGATATGCAACCATAAACATAGATATACATTAATACACGATTTCTATTAATGAAAGAAATGTACAGAGACTATAAAAATACAGAGTGAAAGACTTGATAGAATGGTGGCAGCTTATCTCTAAGAAGAGATGTGATGGCTAAACGCATTCACAAGAAGATGATTACAATGAGGCTTTGAAGTCCTTTATAAAATAAACCAGAATGCCAAAAACCCTAGACATCCAAAAACCTAACCCTAGGAGATGAAGCGCCAAAAGTGATGTGGGCCCTGTTTGGGTAAGTTGGTGCATCAACTTCTCGGGGTCGTAATTTTTGCATACGATCTTTGTTTTAGGTGTGTGATAGCCAAAGGTATCGTCGAGGAGATTCATTTTGGGGGCTCAATCATGCCGTCAACTATCATTGAGAACCTTTATCTCTAAAAACCTTCATTTGGGCCCTCAAAATGGCCCCGAAAGTTAAAAATTGCTAAAAATAGTAAATTGCCAAAATTGCCAGAAAATTGTTTTGAGCCAGTTGGAAAAGGTGGGTGGCTACCAATATCCACCTGGATCATTATTCCCTCAACTTGTATACCCATTTATTCTTCAATGCTATTTTACTTGCAAGAAAGTGAATCAAGTCCCAAGTTTGGTTATGTACCAATGAGTCCATCTCCTCTTTCATGCCTTGCTCCCATTGCTTTCTAGTTTCTACCTGCATCGCTTCTTCATATCTTTGTGCTTCACCAGAATCATTCAACAATAAATAATGTAGTGAATGAGAGTATCATTCAAGGGGTCTACTTATCCTAGTAGATCTTCTAACAAAACTTGCAGGAGTCTGAGGTACTTGTTGTTGTTGTTGTTGAACATTTTGATTTTCTAGCACCTCTGGAATTTCATTTTCTGTGATTTCATCAAGCATTGTGTATTATGTGTTTTTCTTTTCCTACTTATTTCCCAACAACTGATGTTTATACATGACCTTCTCATTGAATACCACATCTCTACTCCTGGCGATTTTTGTATTTTCATAATCCCATAAGCGATAACCAAAATCATTAACTCTATATCTAATAAAATTACACTTCTTGGATTTTGCCTCAAGCTTTGTTATATTTTTTCTATCAATATGGACAAATAATTCACAATAAAAAATCTTCAGAAATGAGTAGTTTACATTTTTACCTATCCATGTCTCCTATGGAATTCCACCATTCAAAGAACTTGAAGGCCCTCTATTTATTAAGTAAAAAATATTATCCACGACATCTACCCAAAATTGTAAGGGAAATATCACATGCAATCTCATACTCCTTGCATGCTCCATGATTGTCTTGTTCATCTTTTCTGACACATCATTTTCTTGTGGTGTTCTTGGAACCGTCTTCTATCCAAAAATATCATGGTATGAATAGTCATTTTCACACTCCTTGTTGTAGTTTTTTCCTCTGTTATCTAATTTGAAACACTTAAACTTATTTCTTGTCTCATTCTCAACCAAAGCTTTCCATTCCTTAAAAGTATCAAAGACATCATATTTTTTCGAACGCAATAAACCCAAGTTTTTATAGTCGCATCATCAATAAAGTAACATAATAATAAGAGTCTCCAAGAGATAATACATGTATCGGTATCCATACATCTATATGCAAAATATCTAAGTTTTCACTCTCTTTTTCCTTCCCAACTCTGAGAAATCTGACTCTCTTATATTTTTCAAAAACATAATGCTCACAAAAATCCAAATCAACTTGCTTCAAATCTGGCAACAAATTTCTTGAGTGGAGAATCTACATCCCCTTCTCACTCATGTGCCCAATCCTATGATGCCACAATATTTTATCTTCTCTTGTAGAAGATAAAGCAATAGAAAGGTCAAAATTAACAATACATAAATACAATGTACCTACCTTCTCTCATTTTTATATTATTAGTGATCCTTTAGTGACCTTCCATTATTTTCCTATAAATGTAATTGTACAACCTTCATTATCCAACTACCCTGTTGAAATTATATTTTTTTTCAAATCAGGAATATGATTCACCTCTTTCAACAACCATTGGTTTCCATTATGTGATTTTATATGTATATTACCCTTTACAACAATTTTACATGGTTTATCCTCACCCAAATAAACCTACCCAAAATCACCTTGAACATAGTCTTGAAAATAATTCTTATGGGGTGTGGAATGAAATGAAGCCCTTGAGTCTACCACCTAAGAATCAATAATATTATCTAATGAAAGGATTAAATCATCTTGCAACACATCACCTACTACATTTGCTTCCTGGTTGTTCTCTTGTTGTCCATCTCCTTGTTTTCCTTTTTGATACCAAAAGTATTTCTTCATGTGTCATTTCTTCTCGCAATGCCAACACTCTAGCTTCCCTATGGATTTGGGTCTACCCTTCTTAGACTTGCCACGATTTCCTAAGATATTTCCTCTCTCCCTTTGTCTTCCCTTGTTCTCCATAGTTGAAGCATTACCTGATGTCTCACCTGTGCTTTTCTGTCACATTTCCTTGCTAAGCATAACACCAACAACATCATCAAACTTTAAAGTGTTTGAGCCAGAGACAGAATTAATCACAACCATGAACAAGCCATTCTAGCTTTCTAGCAATGAGCATAAAATCAAAAGATCCTTAACATCATCATCAATTTTTTCTCCTAGAAAACTTAACTGATTGGTGACTATGTTAAACTCATTTAAATGATCAACAATAGACCCACCTTCTGACATATTCATATTAAATAAATTATTCATAAGAAATAGTTTTTATATCGTGCACTAATATTTATCACGCTCAACTTTTGTGTCGCGCACCAATATCTAGTGCACATAATGTTTGTGTCATGCACCAATATTCTACACACATCACAACTCTGCTCTATGTCATGCAAATATTCATTATGCACACTACTCAATGTGCACCACCAATTCTGCTCTGTGCAACGCCAATATTCCACACGCACCAATATTATTTGTGCACGAATAATTATGCAATGTGCATCTCCAATATTCAATGTGCATGCCATGTGCACCAATATTATGTGCGCACCAACCTATTTTTCTTGGAGCCAATATTCAACATGCATGCATTGCGCACCACAAACTGTACATTATGCAGTGCCAAAATTTAGTGTGCGGACCCTGCGCACCAATATTACATGTGCACCACAAGATTTGCACCACGCAATGCCAAAATTTAGTGTGCACACCCCACACACCAATATTTTGTGTGCATCACCATCTTTGCACCGTGTACCACCAATACTTAGTGCACGTAAGTCCTTTCTTTACTTAGCTGATTTTCCATATTTCCATCTTATGACCATCATGACCATCATGACCATCATGAAAATTCTTGACTCGCTTGTCTAAGCCAATTCAATTCCTTGGAAGACGAAATTCCCCCTCCATAAAAATCATTATGAGTGCAATTTTGACTTGGATTTTCCTAAAAACTTGGGGATTTCACTCAGATTTTACCGCCTTTCCCCAAATTTGACATAGCTCAAAGGATGAGATAACGAATTTACCAACTTCATGTTGATTTATGGCCCATACAAGTTCGATGTTGAACCAAAAGCTCTAATACCACAATGTAACGTACCCATCTCCAAGCTGAGTCAGGCCACACAAATTTTCTTCTCTAATACCAATTCTAATTGTGGAAATAGTTCATTGAGAAAATCTACATGCGAAACCCTCCTTGTGTTGCGCACAGATATTGTTTCCCAACATGTGCAATGATTCAAGCCTTGTGCTCAAATTTTGTTACCAATACTACTAAATTGACTAACAAGTAACATTTATTAACCACCATGCCCTGCATATGAAACAGTTATGCAGAACTAACAATAATATGCACAACCATGTGTAATTATGTACAATTTCAACAAGCAAAATTAACATAAACATACACATGATAAAAAGCATGTGAGCGCACATAAAAGAACACTTATGTTTTGCTATAAATTACCAACTACGTCAAGACCTCGGAGATTCCTCCCAGCCATAGACTTTGTTGTTCATACACTCTCAATTAGTAGGTCACCCCCAAGTTGGGGCTATGACTATGTTAGCACTTGATAATTTCTTGGGGTTGTATCAAAGAAATCCCCGAGGTAACTGTTTCAACCAACTTTAGATTGTATTCTGACCTATACAACTAGAGAGGGTTCTCTCATATGTCTAATGACTGGTAATAACTCAAATATTTCATCAATAAATGCACAGAGGTCAGATTTTGCAATAGGACAAGCTTATTTTTGTTTTAAAAGGGATGGTAGGACAAGCAAGAGAGAAATTACCATTGGGCAATGGACTCAAATTCTGGAAACGAGAGAAACAAATGACTTGGTAACTGAACTTGAGAGGATAAAGGCTAAATAAGAAACAGTATTTCAGTTAAAAATTGTTGTGTGTAGCGATAGAAAAACACATGAAGAAACTTGGATCACCATTGAGGATGAATTCAAAGTTACCTTAGAAGAAACACAGTTTGTCTAAATGGCATGAATCTAGAGCACTGTGCAATGAATTCTAGATTCGAAATCATGTTCTGATTTAGACAGAAATTTACATATGTGAATATAAGAGCACAGGAGAGGACATATGCAAATAAAGAATACAATACATCAGACTACCACCGTTAGAATCTTTTCTTCAAAGCTTCATGACCTTTGCATTAAGTTTCAATCGAAATTGAAAGCTGCATTCAATAGTCGTTGTCTACATTGTTTTTCCAACCAACCTCTTTTACATGAAAATGATCCCCATATATAGAAAAATAATGTCACCCTTGCCTGCTAGGGTCGAACTACTCTCTCATAGAATCATGGATCTGATTTCTTTGAAAGAGAACAATAACTTCAACGAAATTACTAAAAATAGAAAACCCGACTTTGCCAAATCATAATCATAACCAAAATATTATTTACAATCATTGATCATGATCAAAATTTGACCATATGGTTGTGATAACCCATCATGTGCATTGTTGGACACTCTGTCCCCCCTTCACAACAAGTCTATTACGCAACAATAACCTACAACAGAAAACACAGCGGATTGTGCAACACACTAGGAAAATAGGCATTGACGATGACATCATATCTCAGTAATAAAAAAACTATTTTTCGAAAATGAGAGAGGTTTTTGTAAGTAAGCTCTTTATAAAGAAAAACCTCTCTTGGTTTCTTTAAATTCATCTCCATCTGGCAAGAATATGTGTCACAAAAGCATGTCTCGGACAGGAAATCATGAAAACTAAAAAATAGGGCTCAAAGATTCCTTCGAATCTCCAAAAATAAGAAACATTTTTCAAATATGAGAGGCTTTTTTTTTATTTGGTTTGTCCTCAAAAAAAACCTCTCGGGGATTTTCAAAATTCCTCTCCAGTTGGTGAGAAAGTGATCTTTAAGTTGACCACTAAACCAATCATTTGTGCAGCGCAACCTGTAGCTTGTGCGCAGGAAAATCCTCTGCGTGAAAGAATCCTTTGTGCGATAGAATCCTTTGCACGAAAAAATCCTTTGCACGGAAGAATCCTTTGCACAACGAAATCCACTGCGTGATGACATCCTCTGCATGACAACATCCACTGCACGACGAAATCCACTGTGCAATGACATCCTATGTGTGATGAAATCCACTGCGCGATGACATTCTATGCGTGACAACATCCTGTGCGCGACAACATCCCATGCGTGACAGCCCACTACATAATGAAATCCATGGCGCGACGAAATCCAATGCACGACAAAATCCTTTGTGCGGTGAAGTACTCTGCGCAGTGCATAACAAATTTTGTAGTGCGTAGTTGCAAATGGAAATGGAAATAATAAATGATAAGCTTCCTTTTGAAACTGACCCTTGGAGATGTGTGATGATGTCAAGAATAAAAACAATATGGGTCCTAACAAGCATGACTTTGCAAATTGTTGACAAACCTCTAACCTTAGCTATGAAAATCATGGTGCTAACAACTGGCTCCAACAGGGATGCTATCCTCCCTGTGAGGTAGCAAAGAATAGTAGACCAAGCGCCTATCCATTGGGTTGCTCCCAAACTCAACTTTCCAATTATAACTTGTGACCTGCATCTGGTGAAAACCCAAATTTGTATATGCTCCAAACTGAAATCTGAAACTAACTTGAAAATGAAAACTGCATATTGATAAAAGAAATGCTCATAGTACCGATCTTATTCGCACTCCTACCTACCCTAACTACTGAAAAATATGTCAATCAAGTGAAATCAAAATGCCAATGCAACCATGCAAGCACTTTATCCACTTTTTTCTTTATTTGCACATGCTGGCTCCAAAGGCTGTTTACTGATAAGTCATTCAAAAATTTATCTATAAATTCAAATCTCAAAAAATGAAAAACATTAGGATTGTTTGTCACCTCCAACAAAACTGCAAATGGATCCTCCAGAACATACATAAAACAACAATCATGTTTCACACCTTTCACTACATCCTTGTTTTCATGTAATTCATCATGTTGATTACCACAAAAAGGTTGAAAAATATGTTGAGACTGCTAGAAATAACAATCTCCTGAATAAGAAGACGATGCTAGCTGAAATGAAACCCCTAGTGGCGAGTAATCCATATCTAACAATGATGTTGATTGACCATCATATTTATTTCCAAGCTGGTAGTTGATCATAGGCTGCAAATCTGAACTAAAATAACCTTCCATGTAATCAACAACAGGGTCATTAAAAGTATGAGAAAGTTATTGGTCCTCTTCACTGATAACAATTTTCTCATGTAAAACAATGTCATTGTGAATGCAGTCAGACTTCACTTCTTCCTCTGTTATCTCATGATTTACTTTCAACAATTCAAAGGAAGAAAAACATAATGGAAGACAGTTTTCATTTGCAAGTCCATTGCTTTCATCATATTCAACATCATGCCTGGAGGATTTCTTATTTGAAACATTATAAACATTTTTCTTCAACAATTTGAAAGACATAAAACACAATGGCAAGGTTCTTTCACCTAATTCAAAACTTTCTTCATTTTCTTCATTGTTGTCATATGCACATTTTTCAATTTCTTTGGATTGTTGAACATACTCATTTTCAAATTCATCTTTGACCAATGGCTGCAATTTTGAACTAACAAGACTTTCTACATAACAAGTAACAAGGTCATCAAACACATGAGAATATTGTTGAAATTTCTTGTCAATTTGTTCTAGTGAATCAACGTGATTTGGCATCAACACACATTCCTTTGCTTCAGTGATGATCTTAGAATTTTCTTTCAACAATTTAAATGAAGAAAAGCATAAAGGTAAAGAATTTCCTCCAGCTGATTCAATACTTTCTTCTTTGTAAATGTGATATGTAGGTTGATTGCTCTCATTACACTGTTTAAAAGGAACATTTTCTGATAGAGAACATGCAGTTGGTTGTTCTAGGAAGTCAACACCATAATCATCATCATATTCATCATGTATAGGCAAATCAGCAACATTTGTAATGTTATCTAACAAGAAAAAACTTGGGACATCAACCTGCTTTTCAACAAGCTGATTTGCAAATTCATTTTCTTGACTGTCTATAAATGAATACATAAAACAATCATCCCCATTCTTATGATGAGATGGATCAGAAGCTAAATTAGAACCTTCTTTTTCAATAAGTGGAATATAATCCTTTGCAAAATCATCAACATTTAAAGCTTCAAGTGGACATATGATATTATTAACCCTCTTCTGAAGATTCAAATCAACTATTTTTTGTTCATATTCACTATCATGTTCTTTAGCATCCAACTCCTCATTTTGAATCTGTTTACATGCTTGAATATTGTGTTGAATCTCCCGAGCATCATTAAACATTTTTTGTGAGGACTTAGATCTTCTTTCCATCAGAAGGAAAGACAAATCTGGATGAAAGGTTGTTGCATAATAGAGCATGGCAATAACTTCAGTGGGTTAAATTTCGTTAGGTAGTTTATAATAAAGACTAGCAAACCTCCTATTGAAATTTGAGATGGTTTCATCTTTCATTCTTCTCATGGCATAAAACTCTGAAAGGAGTAGATCCCATGACTTTCTCTCACCCCAAAATCTACAGAAAGCTTCCCTCAATTCATCCCATGAGCTAATCGACTGAGGCTGAAAAAGTCTGAACCATGATTTGGCATCTCCTTGTAAGGACTGAGAAAAGGCCCTCATAGACAAATCATCATGTTCGATCTCAAAAAGTTCTATAAAATGCTCAAAGACCTGAATATGTTTTTCAGTTGACTTTCCATCAAGCTCTCCATCGAACCGAGGAAGGTACTTATAATGTTCCAGAGGAAAGTCATGAAGGATGGAAGGAAATTTAAGAGGAATGTATCGTTGTTGAATCTTGGAGGGTGTGGGATTAAGAATAAAAGGTACAAGCTCAACTTTGGTTTCATTAAGCTCACAAGAATGATCATGAACATCATATGGCTCAGAGGAAGGATCTTGGTGAATATCGATTATACAAGAAGGAGGTATACCTACAGTTTTCCATGGAGAATATACAAGGGTAGATCTGGGCTTCATTTGAATGCAATAAGTGAATAAATATTATTTTGAAAAACTCAAGAAAGGACAAGAAGATATTGATAAAATAGAAAATTACTTATTGGAATAAACTTAAGCTCGAGTACCTGATTTTTCCATACTACCCTTCCATATCTCTGTCAACAGGTCTCGTTCTCCAGTGGAGTCTTTGAATCACATTTGAATCTTGATTGGAGTCGCCATGAAAACTTCAGATCTGGATTCTTCTTCCAGTGGAATCACCTTCAACTGATTTTCTGATGTGTGGAGTCGTCAGAGCATAAATACAGCCAATATGTGCTTAAGTGCCTGCTTCTCTCAGACCTCAGAACTCAACCATGTCATTCTTTCCCAGGGAAAATTTTCAATTTTGTCCCCAGCAATGGCGCCAAAATGTTAGCACTCGGTAATTTATTTGGGTTGTATCAAAGAAAGACCTGAGGTAATTGTTTCAACCAACTTCAGATTGTATTCTTACCTATACAACCAGAGAGGGCTCTCTCATATTTCTAATGACTGGTAATAAATCAAATATTTCATCAATAAATGCACAAAGGTCAGATTTTGCAAAAGGAAAAGTTTATTTTTGTTTTAAAAGGGATGGTAAAACAAGCAAGAGAGAAAGTACCATTGGGCAATGGAGTCAACTTATGAAAACGAGAGAAACAAATGACTTAGTGACTAAAATTGAGAGGATAAAGGCTAAATAAACAATAGTCTTTCAATTAAAAATCATTGTATGTGGTGGTAGAAAAACACATGAAGCAACTCGGAGAACCGTTGAGGATGAATTCAGAGTTAACTTAGAAGAAACACAGTTTGTCTAAATGGCGTGAATCTAGAGCACTACGTAGTGAATTCTAGATTTGAAATCACGTTCCCATTTAGACAGAAATTTACAGATGTGAATATAAGAGCACATGAAATAACATATGCAAAGAAAGAATACAATACATCATATTGCCACCATTAGAATATTTTTCGTCAAAGATTTGGGACCTTTGCATTAAGTTTCAATCGAATTCGAAAGCTACATTCAATAGTCGTTGTCTACACTATTTTTCCAACCAACCTCTTTTACATGAAAATGATCCCCATACATAGAAAAATAATGTCACCCTTGGTTGCTAGGGTTGAACTACTCTCTCCTAGAATCATGGATCTGATTTCTTTGAAAGAGAACAATAACTTCAATGGATTTACTAAAAATAGAAAACTCGACTTTGCCAAATCATAATCGTAACCGAAATATTCTTTACAATCATTGATCATGATCAAAATTAGACCATATGGTTGTGATAAGTCATCATGTTCATTACTGAACACTATGTCACCCCTGCACAACAATTCTGCTATGCAACAATAACCTACAGCAAAAAACGCAGCGGATTGTGCAACAAACTAGGAAAATAGGTGTTAAATATGACATCATATCTCACTAATAAAAAAGTATTTTTTGAAAATGAGATATTTTTTTGTAGTTAATATCGTTATAAAGAAACGCCTCTCTCTATTTCTTGAAATTCATCTCCAGCTGGGTGGAATACATGTCACAAAAACATGTCTCGGAGAGGAAATCATGAAAACTGAAAAATAGGGCTCAAAGATTCCTTTGAGTATCCAAAAATATAAAACATTTTTCAAATCTGAGAGAGGTTTTTCTTATTTGGTTTGTCCTCAAAAAAATCACTTGGGGATTTTCAAAATTCCTCTCTAGTTGGTCATAAAGTGATCTTGAAGTTGACCACTAAACCAGTCATTTGCACAGCGCGACCTGTAGCCTGTGTGCAGGAAAATCCTCTGCGCGAAAGCATCCTCTATGTGACAAAATCCTTTGCGTGACAGAATCCTTTGTGTGAATAAATCCATTGTGCGATGACATCCTCTACACGACAACATCCACTGCATGACAAAATCCATTGCACGATGACATCCTTTGCGTGATGAAATCCATTGCACGATGAAATCCTCTGTGTGACAACATCCTATGCATGATAGCATCCCATGCATGGCAGCCCACTGCGTGATGAAATCCACTGCACGACGAAATCCACTGCACAAGGAAATCCACTGCGCGATAGAATCATTTGTGCAGTGAAGTGCTCTGTGCAGCGCGTAAAAAAGTTTGCAGCGCGCAATTGCAAATGGAAATGGAAATAATAAATGATAAGTTTCCTTTTGAAACTGACCCTTGGAGATGTTAGATGATGCTAGGCATAAAAACTATATGGGTGCTAAGAGGCATGAATTTTCAAATTATTGACAAACCTCTAACCTTAGCTATGAAAATCATGGTGCTAACATACTCCACTTATCTACCTAAGCCAAACTAAAGTCTAACAAATAACAAAATAAATATCAAGCCCAGGTGCACACTCCAACAACAATTCCCAGCTCATGACCTCTCATTCCCTACAACTTGTCCCACCCAAGGAAATGTACCCCCTTATCTGCTCAACAGTCCTTCAAGTTGTCCCACTTCCCTTCCAGGGATTCAACAACAAGTTGGCCAGTAAGTCTCAATGCTCTGTAGCACTTATAAGACAAGGTTGTTCAAGGAGTTACAATACCCACTAGCCCAACACACAGGGAAAAACTATTTCCAACAATTCTCTCACCCAGAAAGAATGGTCCACAGGCCTAACAACCTGCTTCTTCAACCCAAACCACCAAGGATTTATTGGGTAACAATCATCTTCAACTTCTTCTTACACTCTTTTCCCAAGGTACGGATGATGGAAACCAGAATAAGTGAATGATTGGAAGCATGCCTGGAATTGCACTAAGTTCCCTACATTATATTTGCATGTTCCTATATTGACACTTGTCACTCTAGGAATTGCATTTGATTCCAATTGGTAATTTCTTTCCCTCACTTAGGAACTTAGGATAAATTATATCATAAAGCTTATGACTTAGGAATGATATTATTTTATTGACCTGGATTTATGAGTGGAACGAAATGAAACCATAGATTTATAATATTAACACAGAGACACAGTGAACAATAACAGATATACAATAAAACTTGGTTTCTATTAAATAAGAAATATGATGAAAACTGTAAAATGCAGACTAAAAACAAGCTTGCTAGAATGGTGACAGTTTATCTCTGAGAAGAGATGTGACGGCTACGCTCATTTGCAAGAAGATGAGAACAATAAGCCTATGAATGAATTTTTACAATAAACATGAATTACAAAACCCTATACATTCAAAAACCTAACCCTAGGAGATGAAGTGCCAAATGTCATGTGGGTCCCATTGGGGTAAGTTAGTACATCAAATTTCTGGGGTTGTAACTTTTGCATACGATCTATGTTTAGGGTGCATGATATCTCATTGGAAAGGTATTGATGAGGAGCTTCATTAAGGGGTCTCAATTAGGTTTTTGGGCTATCATTGAGGTACTTGATCATGAAAAAACATTATTTGTGCCCTCAAAATAGCCCTGAAAGTTTGGGAACCGAAAAACTGCTAAAAATAAGAAGTTGCCAAAAAATAATTTTGATCCAGTTGGAAAAGGTGGTTGGCCACCGAGATCCTCCTAGATCAATCCTTCCCCTTAGGAAGAAATTGTCTCCATTGCGTTGAGTGCCCCCATTAGATGAGGAATTTTTTGTTGAATTTGGCCCCAAGTGAGCCACTTGCATTGGTGCATGAGTTGCCCTACTTTGACAACCCGATAAAGATGGATCCTCTGTTGGAGAGTTCCCTTGACCTATATTTTCATGATCTGATCAGTGGATTCATGTTCCATGAAGTCAAGATTGATCTCTTTTGGTGTCAATCGTTTTTCTATCTCTGAGGTGTCCAATAATGGTGGAAAATAAGGTCAAAGGAGGTCCAAATTGAAAACTGGGTGCAAGCCAAGGAAGGGTGGAAGGTCAAGCTCAAAAGAATTGTCACCCATAGCCTTGGTGATGATGTAAGGTCCATAATGGAGTTGATGAAGCTTCCAATGAGGCCCTGTAAGGCATTCTTTCTGAAAGTGCAACCAAACTTTGTCTCCCACCTGAAACTGGTGTGGCACCCGGTGTTGATCATGACGTTGCTTATACTTGGCATTGGACTTCTATAAAATATCTTTAACCTATTGGAGGATGTGTTGGATCCGCTCAATGAACTGAGTGGCTTTGTCGGCTTCAGTTGGAGCATGTGACGAGTCTTCCTGGGTGGTCACAAGGGGTAGTGCAACATCCATGGGACCCAATGGTTGAAATCCCAACCCCACCTGAAAGGGTTTGCAGCCAATTAAGCTATGTATGGCTCAGTTGTAGTTGTGATAAACATAGGGAATACTCGCATCCTAAGTTCAGGGGTACTTGGAATTGTACATGCGCAGGATTTGCATGATCATCTGGTTGATGACCTCGTTTTGGCCATCCGTCTGGGGGTGGAAGGAAGTGGACTTGGTGAGCTTGGTGTCCAGCAATGACCATAGGCTCGACTAGAATGTCCCGAGGAACTGGTTGTACAGATATGAGATGATGGTTTGCAGGATCCCAAAGTGTACCCACACTCGTTCAAAGAAGATCTTGGTAGTGGCCTTCATTGTGATGATCTTCTTGCAGGTTCCAGAATCTCCATCTTGGAAAAGCGATCAACAACCACAAAAACACAGTCATTTCCCCACTTGGTGGATGGAATGACCGACATGTAGTCCATTGAAATGGATTCCCAGGGCCTGTCGGGAGTAGGAAGAGGAGTGTATATGCCTTGTTTCTTATTTTCTAGTTTGGCAATAGCATAGGTAGTGCAGGACTGGATATACTTGTTGACATCTTGTCGAAGTTTCATCCAGTATAAATGTCATTTTAGCACTTCCATTGTCTTTTCCATGCCGAAGTGTCATGCCACCCGACTGTAGTGGGCTTCCCAAATCAGCTTCTCTCGCTCACTTGATGGAACACAGAGATGGCCCAAATGGCACAGCGTCCTATCTTGAAGATGGAAATTAGTGACAATTTTGTTTGTGCCTAACATCTGGTAGGCGTTGGCGAAGTCAAGAACTGTCTCATAGAGGTGGGGCCATTTGGAGGTCTCGTGGCTGCAAGAATCTATCACTATGGTGAGCGCCGAGATTGGAGGTTGATTGAGGAAATCAACGACTCTGTTGGTACTTCTTGTTTTATACTTGATGTTGAGGTGGAACTGCTACAAAAATGTGGACCACTTCTGATGGCAGTCATTCTGCAATTTTCCTTGTGTCTGCATGAACTGTAGTGACTTATGATCAATGTGGATGACTTTCACCTTCCCAATAATGTAATGCCTCCAGTGGAGGCAATCTTGCACAATGGAGTACATTTATTTTTCATAATTAGGGTACTTACGGACTACATCTGATAGTGTCTCACTATGAGAGGCCACGGGGTGGTCGTGTTGAGTGATGATTGTGCTCACAGTATAGTCTAAAGCATATGTCTCGATATTAAAGGGTTGTTGTAGTTTAGGTAATGAAAGCACTAGGGTTGAGCACAAGCGTTGTTTTAGATCATCGAATGCTTTATGTTGGTACAAGCCTCACACAAATTTTTCCTTACCACCACCCCTGGTTATTTGGCTGAGGGCCCATGCAATATGGGAGAATCCCAACATGAACCTGTGATAGAAATTGGCAAGGCCTAAGAAGATCTAAATCTCAGTGAGCATGGTTGGGGCTAGACAGTCACGGATGACTTGGATCTTGGTTGGATCAATATGCACACCATGTGCATCAACAATGTAGCCTAGGTACTAGACCTTGTCCATGCCGAAGGATAATTTTTCCAAGTTGGCATATAGCTTGTGTTGTCGTAGAGTGTGTAAAACTTATTGAATATGTTGCAAGTGTTCTTCCCAATTCTTGTTGTAGATGAGGATGTCATCCAGATACACCACCACAAAATAATTAGTGAAAGGTCGCAATATATCGTCCATCATCCTCATGAAAGTTGTTGGGGAATTTTTCAAACCAAAGGGCATGACCAGCCATTCAAAAAGACCTTCTTTTGACTTGAAGGCAGTTTTCCATACATCTGTATGTTCTATTGGGACCTGATGGTAGCCAGACTTCTAATCATTCTTACTGAAGTAGTTGGCCCCCTTAAGTTGATCAAGGATATCGTCAATTCAGGAAATCGGGTATACGTTCCTAATTGTGATTTTATTTAGGGATCAATAATCAATGCAGAGTCACTAGGTCTCATATTTCTTCTGCAATAGCATGATTGGGCTTCCACAAGGTGATGAGTTGGGTCAGATGTTCCCCTTGTGGAGCACTTCTTGGATATGATGCTTGATATCCTCATTTTCTAGCAAAGAGTGGAGATAGACTGACCCATTAGGTAGTGGTGCACCAGTGTAACACATCTGACCCCTAAGTATATTTCCTAGGGATGGGGCATCAAAATTTCTCTATCCTTAACATCTCAAATCCTCTATCTGAGGTCTTCATCCTCTTCTATTTACTCGTAGCATTCTAATGACTGCTACCAGGCTCAAATCTAACCTTTGGGTTGCAAGTTATGGCTTCTCAAATCTCTTCAGGCATTCTCGCCTCATGCTGCGGCCAATTATTCCAGAGGCATAATCCTTCGAAACCATAGAACTAGGATCAATGGTCCTTGTTCCTCAATGATATCTACTACCCTGTCTCTTCCTTCAGAAATTCAGGCTTCGGTCGAATCCACATGCACACTCCACGAATCCTATGAACTAGATTTCTAACCGAATGGACCTCTTCCTTCCATGTGTCCCCTTGCTAATCAATGGTGCATGATTATCCTTTAAGATCAATGGTCCACATCAAATTCGGGCTCGGGCACTTCGGGAAATTTTGAACAACCACCACGTGAATCCTCTGCAATGGAAAATCTCTAAAGTTCACGATTCGTCGCCACATGCCCTCAGAGAATTGACGAATCTGATTCACTTCAAGACTCCAAGCTTCGACAGTTCTCAATTCTTCACGCATGCAAACCTTTGGATTGAAATACTTCTAGAGTGTCAAATATTATGACGCGCGTCCTCCTCTATTCAAGAGTCACGATGAACTCTGACACTCTGGCCTTTGGGAGTTCTATCTCCTCCAACTCCACTTTCTTTTGGGGTACTTCTGCTCCAAAGTGCGGGATCTGGCAACACCTGTCCTTACCAACGGATGGCTCAAATCTTCTCCGCTACTTCGAGATTCGGGGATTTTCAAAGCACTTCACTTCATTTCCTCTGGAGTGGCTCTTCTCCGAAGTTAACAATCTACTACCATGTACCTTCCTGTGCCAACATCTAGGATCTACTCGGGTACTTTGGCATTTTGGGCCCTTTGGACTCTCTACAATACTACACCCCAAATCCTTCGGAGTCTCGAAATCTCGAAGTTCTAGTCACCTCACTAACCACTCTGGCTAGGCAACCTTGTACCATGGGTTGACACATGTAAAGGGACAAGGGTGACACGTGTCACATTTCAATGGGTCCATAGGGTATGTGATATGCATGAATCCAAATGACACGTGGCACGTCAAACTTGGGTCCACGTCACCCTGGGTGATGTCACTGCACCACGTCACTCTGGACTCATCGTCCTTCATGCCTTTCGATCGTGCTGCCAAGGTAGGTCCACATAACCCTTAAGATCAATGACTCTCATTACTTCATCATTCGGGGGTTTCATAGTGTAAACTTCTCCTTTCTCTTGGATTTGGTCAGTGTCCGGCTGACCACAGACCAGATCTGATGGTTAAGATAATTCCCAAAGAACCCTTGGATCAACGGCTCTCTTTACTTCAAATTTCAAGGGTTTCATAGTGTAAACTTCTCCTTTCTCCCAGAGTTGGTCATCGCCAGGTTGACTTCATCATAGATCTGACGGCTACGAGTGAAACCGAAGGATTCCCAGATCAACGGTCCTAGTCACTTCGCGGCTCTGGCCTTCAGGGGTTTTGGCTTCGCTGCCACTCCATTTTCTTGAAGAAGAACTTCATCGAAGTACCATGCGCAGGTCCCTCCTCCTAAAGGATCAGACGATAGGTCGAGCTCCGAATGACCTCCCCCAAATCTACGACACTCCTTCACTTCATAACTTTGACATTCGAGGAGTTTGATGTTATAGAATCTCCATTCTCCCGAAGTGGAACTTTGTCGAAGTACCATACGCAAAACCTTCCACTAGACGATTGAACAGTTGAGAAGGGACCCCAATAGACTCCCCATATTCAACTACTCACAACCTTTCGTGACTTCGGCATTTGGGTGTTTTTGACAGTTATGAAGTTTAACATCCCAGGGCTTCAAGCTCCTAAAGCTCTGAAGCCATCAAGAGCTAGCTCCTTTCGGACTTAGCGCAGGGTTCCTAGACCCTGGTCATATGGAACCTCCAAATATTTTCGTGGTTACATGCTTAAATATTGACCGATAATTTGTCAAGGTCATGGGAATGAGCCCTTGGTCACATAGGTGAAATATCTGAAGGAGGCGCCCTCCTTCCATAGATTTCGAACTCAATATTCACGCAAAGGAGAAATTTGAGGGATTAATAGGGCTTAAGAATTCCAGTTAACCCCATCTCAAAATATTTGGTCAACTGGACCACCAAAGTCACAAAGATCGAACATCCAAATAATATACCACCAATCAAATGCAATATTTTATAGAAGGACGATAAACACCATTATCATCCATTTCACACAAGGTACAAGTTATCACATTTACAAATAATCAAATCATGCATTTCAATTCTAGGATATTGGGCATAAAAATACTTATCTATTACATTTGATCACCAACCGATTGATTGTGGGTGTTTGCCTCTCCACCCAACCATAGGCTTAGAGGCATTCAATCTTAGAACTCTGGTCACCCTCGTGCCAACCCATGATATCACCAGGGAACTCTCGCAGTTTCTCAGGGATTCTTTCTCTATTTTAGCTTCTGCTTGGGTTCTGTTCTATGCAAACTCTCAGAGATCTCTCTCTCTGTCAGGGCCTTAGCAAGGTTTATCAAATGCTCACTCAACAGCAAGCTCGTGACCTTCTGTTTTTTTCTCAGCTGGAGAGATCCGCACATTCTCCTCTCTATTTATCTCCCTTTTTTCCTCGTCTCTATTTTTTGTATATCTCTTCCTAGGATGGTTCTGAACCTATCATGTTCCTTCTGTCAAAAGGGAACTCGAGTCAGCCCAGTCTACCAGACCCTGCCGTACTTCGGGCTGACATTCTTCAGTCAGACCATGCTTCCATTCATGGGGGTGGTTGAGTATTCAACCACCAGTCCTTCCTTCATTAACTGATTCCTCCCCTTGGGATCCAGATGAGGCTTATTATCTCAGCAAAGGGAATTTGGGTCATTTGAACTAATGAACCCTCTCTACAGCTTCCTCATCCTTTCCTCTAGTGATATCATGGACAGTACTTCGAGGCTTCACTCCCACAATCAGTCATTGGCAGTTTAAACCATAATACATTTGCATTGTTCCCATACCATAGCATGGTAATTATAATTAACGATTAATTACAAGCTGGGGGAAACAAGGGTGTTACAATCCCTTCCCCTTTAAAATGGAACATCGTCCTTTGTGTTCTTTCTCAGTAACACTTGTCATGCCTTTCTCATTCGGCTGCTTCAAAATTATTGACCCTCTTTCCTAGTCAGGTCTTTTTCAGCCTCTTGGATTTCTTCACCTACCTTCAAAAAAATTTGGACAACAAGCACATTAATCATAGTTTCATGCGAATTTTTTTTTATTGTTGCATAAAATTCTAGAAAAATTTCACAATTCAGCACAATACTCATCTGTGTAGTTTGTGGATTTGTATCCACATGATTGTCTTGTTATTCAGGATCATTGTTTTTCCTAGACATACCCATCATGTGCATGATCCCAATCAATAGTTTATAAGAATTATCAAAGTCTCCTCTTCCTTGCGATCACTCACCCTCTAGGCCCAGGCTCAAGCATTCCCTTCTCTGCTATACAGTCCCTCGGGTGATCCATCTTTCCTTTCCAAGGTTTTCTCGCACATGAAGAATTCCAGAGACTTCATCGAGCCTTACAGTTGAGGCGTCCCTTAGACTTGCTCTATCGAGGCGTCCCTTCGGCTTGTGTTACCTCAACACAACATAATCCAAGCGATCATGGCTTACCACGAGGTTCTCATGACTCAGCAACAACCATTTTTCATGCTTTTCAGCTTGATAGCATTCATCTATCCTTTCTGGATAGATATTTTCCTCTCACCTGTATCACAGGTATACAGAAATTCATGAGACATCATCATAAATTCTAAATTTAGAATTTTCTTGTAAATCTGTCACCCACAGATTTCCAAATTTCACATTTATTCTCAGATATGTTCCGCACAGAACTAGATCCGTTGATTATGGGACTTTCCTTCCCATAGCAGTTTGGCTCAGCAATCAATTGGTCTTCTTTATGGGCTTACAACACTACCATATCCAAGACCCTTTTCTTCCTGCACTTTCAACTTCAATCAGCCAAACAAATTGTTAGTTTCCCATGCACATATATTTTCACTGCACCTTTATAATGACATCACAAACAATTGTTAAATTGTGCATGCTAACAATCAAATCACTTTTATCTGTTTGATGATATAAAGAAAAGTAAATTTCATTCCTTACACATGCATCATTTCAGTATATCAACTTTTCCCGATGCAATTCAATCATTAAATGAATTTAATCAATGTGCCAATGTCAATGGCCACATTCACACATAATGCGCCCTTACATTGATTTCATATTATCACTTTTTAGATTAGGCACTCTTGCTAAGGTGTGTTGGAATTCAACCAACTTATTACCATATGGATTCTTTGTCCATAATTATTATTTTAGAAGAACCATATTTTCTGCTCTGAATCGATCACAACCTTAAATCGTCATTCATGAAAATCAAGGTTTCACATTAATGTCTTTAAGCATTCCTTGATTGGTCAATGCATTCATGACATATCAGTGCATCAATTCTTCCAAGGATTACAAATAGTCTTTACTATCAGAGGTTCACATCTCCATCATTCAGGTTCTCCTTCCTGAATCATACCCTATTTGGGTATCCAAGGCATACAACTTCTTTTCAAAAGTTCATGCATAATCATTAAGACAATAAAATATTTCAGAAGGGGTTCTTACCAAATCCCTTCATACCTTGTGCCACATAGGCATGAACATTTTTATACCGATTCTTGGCTGCTAGCACCCTCTTTCTGATTTTTACCTCATCAACAGTGCTTTATGGGGACTTTTACAACCCTGTCAACAATCTTTCAACTGCAGCCTTATCATGGTCATCATCTTCTTGAGGTTGTGCATCATTGGCAAGTGTCTTCCTCAATAGCTCCAATTCCTTTTTATACATGGCATGCATCATCATAGTCACAATTACATTAGTTGTAATATTAAAAAAAATGCATATATTATAACATTTAAATCCATAAAACATATTCAAAATGTCCTAGCATATCTTTATGCACTTCATCACATTATCCTCAAATGTTTCCATGAGTGCAACACACACAGGTCTCGATTGTTTCTACAACAATACAACCATCATCACTATGGTGTAAAAACCTTTTACTTTCATCATTGTATCAGCTTTCTCATCCCAAAGAAAACATAATGCTTAGTAAGAAAATAATTGAGGGCTCTCCCCTTCTTCCAATTCTTTCTACACTACCTGGGGATTTTCAACCCACTTGAGTTATCTCTAAGGCCTCACTGCCTTTCCTAAATCATGGATTCAATGAAGCATATTCAGTCAAACATCCTCATTTATTCATGTATTCATACTCCAAGGATTTATTTTCCTTTTACCGGCTGTATTGGTTTCCATAACTGCTCTTTTAATCCTATGGCTCTGTTAAACAATTCAGGGTTCTTAGGGTAAGAAAAGTGTTCCTCCTTTTCTCCCCCTTTACTTATGCAATATACTTCTTATTGTGATCTTTCTGCTCTTTTCTTGAGCAGCCTCAGTTAGGCTCATCCTAACTCTTAGGATACATCAGCATGCTTTAATAGTAAATCCTTCTGTCCATAATGAATCATGAACCTTTGCATCCTGCATGTTACCACTTGGTTATTAGAATGGTCAAGATTCATTATTAGTCTTCTATTCATTACACGGTGTTTTTCAAAATGTAATCCAAGATTCTTATATATACATATATATACAAGCTTGTAGCTCACTGCTTAATTCTCAGCAGTCAATAAGGTTGTGACTATGTTCTCCTAACAGAGTCTTCACATAGTTCCTCCACAAGGAATTCCTTCAGCATGAAACTTCCTTATTGCATATCCTTCACTATCTGTGATAGCCTCAACCTTGAGTTGGATTTAGCTGGGTACCAAATATTTCATAAGGAATCTAAACATGCATCTTTGTCATGCATCCAAATTATATACCCACACATATTTTGGTTTTGTTAACTTACATCCATGATGTGCTAACCATATGCATATTCATAAGCCTGTGTGTAGCTGCCATAGGTATATTTCACAACCCACCTACATCTCTATTTTAAAATCTGTCAACTCATTATCCTTCACAATCATTCTCATGTGACCCTCAAAGGAAGAATCGTTTGCCTCTTATCATGACAATAGAGCATCCTTGCTCATCCACTATTTCTTCTATTTATACTAATCTTTTTTAAGGGAATGGATCACATTCCCCTTAATCTATCATTCAAAACAGAACTTTCATGACTCTTCAAAATGGATTCAACCATGCATCCATGGTATTTACTTAATCTTGGAAAGTGCAATTATTTCCTTACATATCACTCATCAAGGAAGCCATATGGTGCCTTTAGTATACATTTATCCTTACATCATGCATGTGCATCACTTGCACATTTAATGTCTTTCATACCTAATTGGTACTAATACCAGTCTTCATGTCAAGAAGCCTCAAAATGCATTAACCCATGCATTCAAACACATACAAACCTAGCCAAACATTCATCATGCAAGCTCATTGCTTGCACTCCTTTCCATGTCATACATGCACATGGACTTATCAGACTTCCAGATCCTCCTCCAAGGATATTGCTTCCATCCTTATGACAAGCCTCATAGGGACATTCAACATTGAGCTTCCATCTCAGTTGAGAGCTTGCATTCATTCACAAGGTATCCACCTAGCAGTTTAACAGACATAGTCATAACTATGTTTCCCTTTCTATGCGATAACAGCTAGCAAGAAAACACTCTTGCCTCAACTTTCATGAAAACATTTCCCACTCATAAATACAGTCTGGTAAATTATAACCATGCCCAAGGTGATAAAATAGCCAATCTAGCTTCCAACTGGTCCTTATCAGCAGACCTTCCGATCAAGGAAATCCTTTTCTAGATTCCCTTCAGTAGGGTCCAACTATATCTATATGGCTACCATCCACCACTGGATGTCAATATGACCCATTGGGCTTCTAGAAATTCCCCAACACTTCCTTTACCACATTCAGGATCAACATTTAATCAACCATTTTACCTTAATTATAATAATTTTTTAATGTCTAATAACATTTGGACCATTCCCTTAAATCCCAAATGCAATTTCGAGTTATGTTACTTACTAAGTATCCTAGTTCAGAAATCTAGAGTATCTTTAGGTCAATATCATTCTTAACCATTACACCTAGAATTCTTCCTTGTGTTCAACAACAATCAGGGACAGAGGACACTCTCCTCCTCCCACAAGAATTTTGGAAGATTAGTTTCCTATCCACCAAGCAAGGGAGGTTGTTGTGATTTCTCACTCAATCACTCTATATTTCTTCAGCTCTGTTTATCAGCTTGATTAGAAAACCCTGCCCAACAATTCTTGTATCCAGAAACAAAATCCATTTCTCAGTTCCCTTTGAAACCCGAGAGTTGTGCATGCTCTCCCTTTTCAGAGAATGGTCACCAGAATCATTCCTCTTATCGTGAGGGATTATACACATATACAAGGTTTAACCCTTCATTAAAGAAGTAATTATTACTATTACGGATCCCTTCCATCCATTCACATCCAAGTCTTGCTATTAGTGCTCATCAGCATAATCCCACTCCTGTAGGATCGACTATCATTTCCAAAATAAATCATAGGCTTCCTTTTCCACACACTAGCATGATTCAATGTCATTGGGTAAAATCCCAACTGTATTTTAATCTACATCCTTCTACTCAAGGAATTTATGCAGAAAATTTACGTTTGGCAGTGATATTCTCAACATGCTCATCCTAGCCTTGGTAACCCATCTTATGATTGTACAACAACACATACGATTGCAGAGTGAAGTCATCTTCTTAATTTGGAAACATTAGCAACATACCATGCAAATTTCCAAAACATCTATCAATAGTAAAAGATTGCATTCCTCTCTTCAGTAGAGGTTTTCTAAGCTTCTCAGGAATGGGGTAAGATAGGGTGCTACCCCTTAAATCCCTCCAAAACTATTTTCATACAACTCATGCATGAGCCCAAGCAGGCCAAGTGTTGTTGTCATGCTCTGATACCAATTTGTAACGCCTGAGAATCTTTCCTAGGGATGGGGCATCAAAATTTTGCTCTCCTTAACATCTCAAATCCTCTGTCTAAGGTCTTCATCCTCTTCTATTTACCCGTAGCATTCTAATGACTACTACCAGGCCCAAATCCGAGCTTTGAGTTGCAAGTTATGGCTTCGCAAAGCCCTTCAAGCATTCTCGCCTCATGTTGTGGCCAATTCTTTCGGAGGCACAATCCTCTGAAACCACAGAAACAAGATCAGCAGTCCTTGCTCCTCACTGAGATCTACCACCCCATCTCTTCCTTCGGGATTTCGGGCTTCTGCCGAATCTGCATGCACACTCCACAAATCCTCCAAAGTGGCTTTCTAACAGAATGGACCTTTGTCTTCCATGTGTCCCCTTGCTAATCAACGATGCACTCTTTTCCTTTAAGATCAACAATCCACAGCAATTTCGGGCTCCGACACTTCGGGAAATTCCGAACAACCACCACGCGAATCCTTCGGAGTGGAAAATCTCTGAAGTTCATGATCTGTTGCCACATGCCCTCAGAGAATCGACGGCTTTGATTCACTTTAGGACTCCAGGCTTGGGTAGTTCTCAAGTATTCATGCACGCAAACCTTCAGAGTGAAATCCTTCAGGAGTGTCAGATCTTCTGACACACATCCTCCTCTATTCAACGGTCACGATGAACTTCAGCACTCCGGCCTTCAGGAGTTCTATCTCCTCCAACTCCACTTTCTTATGGGGTACTTCTACTCTAGAGTGTGGGATCTTACAACACTTGTCCTTACCAACAAACGACTCAGATATGATCTGCTACTTCGGGCTTTAGGGATTTTTGAAGAACCTCACTTCATTTCCTCTAGAGTGGCTCTTCTCCGGAGTTAACAATCTATTTCCACGTGCCTTCCTGTGCCAATGACTAAGATCTACTCCATCACTTTGACACTTCAGGCCCTTTTTCTCTCTAGAATACTACACCCCAAATTCTCTGGAGTCCCGAAGTCCCGGACTCCCGGAGTTCCAGTCACTTCACTAACCACTCTGGCTAGGCAGCCTCGTACCATGGGTTGACACGTGTAAAGGGACAGATATGACACGTGTCACATTCCAATGGGTCCATAGGGTATGTGATATGCACAAATCCATGTGACATGTGCCACATCAAACTTGGGTCCATGTCACCCTGGGTGACATCACTGCACCACATCACTCTGGACCGATCATCCTTCATGCCTTTCGATATCAAGACCAAGGTAGGTCCGTGGTGTAAAATTCTCCTTTCTCTCAGAGTTGGTCAGCACCGGTTAACCACATCCCAGATCTAACGGTTAAGATAAGTCCTAAAGCGCCCTTGAATCAATGGCTCTCATTACTTTGAAATTCAGGGGTCTCATGGTGTAAAATTATCCTTTCTCCTAGAGTTGGTCAGCATCGGGATGACTTCATCGTAGATATGAAGGCTAGGAGAGAACTCGAAGGATTCTCATATCAACGGTCCTGGTCACTTCGCGGCTCTGGCCTTCAGGGGTTTTGGCTTTACTACCACTCCATTTTCCCAAAGCGGGACTTCCCCGAAGTACCATGCACGGGTCCCTCCTCCTAAACGATCGGATGGTAGGCAGGGCTCTGAACGACCTCCCACAAATATACGGCACTCCTTCACTTTGTAACTTCGGCATTCAGGGAGTTTTATGTTATAGCATCTCCATTCTCCCTAAGTGGAAATTTTCTGAAGTACCATATGTGAAACCTTCCACTAGACGATTAGGCAGTCGAGAAGGGGCCCCAATAGACTCCTCGGATTCAACGACTCACAACCTTTCGTGACTCTGACATTCAGGCATTTTTTACAGTTATGAAGTTTGAAATCTCAAGGCTTTGAGCTCCCAAAGCTCCAAATCCATCAAGAGATATCTCCTTTCGGACTTAGTACAAGGTTCCTAGACCCTGGTCATATGGAACCTCCAAATATTCTTGTGGTTACATACTTGACTCTTGGCCAGGAATTTGTCAAGGTTGTGGGCACGAGCCCTTGGTCACACAGGTGAAATCTCTGAAGGAGGTGCCCTAGCAAGGTTTATTCGCAAGGAGGCACCCTAGCAAACTCTTAGAGATCTCTCTCTCTATCGAGGCCTTAGCAAGATTTATCATATGCTCACTCAGCATCAAGCTTGTGGCCTTCTATTTTTTTTTTAGCTAGAGAGATCTGCGAATTCTCCTCTCTATTTATCTTCCTTTTTTTCCTTGTCTCTATTTTTTGTTTGTCTCTTCCTAGGATGGTTCTCGACCTATCTTGTTCCTTCTATCAAAAGGAAACTCAGGTCAACCTGGTCTGCCAGACCCTTTGGTACTTCGGGCTGACATTCTTTAGTCAGACCATGCTTCCATTCATGGGGGTGGTTGAGTATTCAACCACTAGTCCTTCATTAACTGATTCCTCCCCTTGGGATCCAGATGAGGCTTATTTGAACTAGTGAAACCTCTCTACAGTTTCCTCATTATTTCCTCTAGTGATATCATGGCCAGTACTTCGAGGCTTCACCCCCACAGTCAGTCATTGGAAGTTTAAACCATAATACATTTAAATTGTTCCCATGCCATAGACTGGTAATTATAATTAAAAATTAATTACAAGTTGGGGGAAACAGGGGTGTTACAACCGGGGGTCAGATCAATGGGATGCTTTACCTGATAGTGCAGAGGTACCCCGGTAGGTGATGAGAAGAGGTCTTTGTATTCTTCAACAACCTTATGCACTTACTTCAGCTGTGTGGAGAGGTCGATCGTGCATGCCATGGATGTGGTTGCCACCTTTTTCTCACTTTGAGAGGGAATCACGAAGAAGACAAACTTCCGAGTATGAGAAATGATCTTCCTACATTGCTTAGAAGAGATCAAGGAAATAACACTAGGTGGGACTACCTCGAGTATCCTGTACAATTTCTTGTTCAAAGTAATAATAACAATATGAGGCCTAGACTCATATAGAGCATGATGTTTCCATAAAAAATGTTGGCCCAAAAGAACATCACAAAATTCAAGGGGAGAAACATCTCCCAATACCTCATCTTTGAATGGCTTGATGTCGTACGACAAGCGACATTGTTGGCTGACGCAAAGATCGCTTCCTTGACAGAGCCATCCGATGGTGTAGGGATGTGGGTGCAGCGTTGTCAGCAGGGTGAGACGCTTTATAACCTCTATTGAGATGAGATTCTTCTAGCTACTATTATCAATGATGAAGTGAAATAGAGTGCCTTTCACCCACATATGTGAATGAAAGAGGCGCTCTCCTTCCTCTGGCTCATTAGGTTCGTCGGGTTGGATATTGGTGGTATAAATGGTGGAATTGGGTTCTACATCAATGATTCGTCTCCCCTTTTCTGGTTCTATCTCAGATTTGAAAACTACATCTGATTCAGAGGCTTTTACCTCATCCACCAATAATTTCTTTGAGCGACAATCAGTAGTATTATGTTAGGGGCTCGTATGGAAGTCACACCACTTCCCAGTATATTTCTTTGTCTTCCCATTGTCCTTATCTGATTTTGGCTTGGATAGGTTGTCCTAAGGTTTCCCAACTTTTCTCTGTCATTTGTTATGTGGGTTGGGGCTTCCCCTAACCTCCTTCTGCTATGAGGGGTTCCCAGACCCAAATTTTCGTGTCTTTTGTTTAAACTTTTGCTCGATTTTGGCGTCATATCGATAGGTCGCGCCCAAGGATGAGATGTCCAAAAACTCCATTTATGTTTGGATGTATCTATGCATACCACCATAGTACTTGAGCACCATATGTCACTAAGAATCTTTGATACCCATCTTGGTGTGCAAGGTATGGAAGACATTGGTGAACTCTGGCATTGTTTGGTCTCTTTCCTACCGCAATGTGGTCCATCTTGTATACAAGTCGTCATAACTTCCAACATGGTAGTATTGTTCCTTAATAGCATCCCTGAAGGAACCCCAAGTGGGTGAAGCTGCAAATAATTTGGATCTCTCTATTTCCTTTTTCTCACATAAAGTCTCCCACCAATCTTTGACATGGCGAACGGACTTGAGGAGCACAAATCTAATATTTACCCTATCGAAAAAGTTGTGGACAAAAAAATACCCTTCTAGAAGGTTTAACCATTTATCTATGGCATCTGCATCTATTTGACCTTTAAATATAGGAATATCAAAATTGATATGTACCTTGAAGTGGGTGGCGCCTTCGCTTGATGTGGATGTGTCACTTGTCAGCAACCGTCGAAGGATTTGTGCAAAGTTGTCCATCATCTCGTTCCTCTGTCGCTCAAGGGCTTCCTTGAGAAACATTTTGAAAGGACCTCCTATCCCATCGTCTTTATTTTCATCCACCATGGATGGTTTCTTGGGTGTGTGAGAGAATTTTTCCTCAAGAGAAACAAGCTCGAGACCCAACTCTCTATACCTCAACCACGTCAGGGACATGCATTAAAAAAACGACAAGGAGCATACCACTATGATACCACTAATCTAGATTTATGAGTGGAATGAAATGAAACCACAGATTTATAATATTAACACAGAGACACAGTGAACAATAATAGAGATATAGTAAAACTTGACTTCTATTTAATAAGAAATATGTTGAAAACTGTAAAATGCAAACTGAAAACAAGCTTATTAGAATGGTGGCAGCTTATCTCTGAGAAGAGATGTGACGACTACTCTCATTCGCAAGAAGATGAGTACAATGAGTATCTGAAGGAATTTTTACAATAAACATGAATTCCAAAACCCTAGACATCTGAAAACATAACCTTAGGAGATGAGGCACCAAAAGTCATGTGGGCCCCATTAGGGTAAGTTAGTACAACAACTTCCCAGGGTCGTAACGTTTTCATATGATCTTCGTTTAGGGCGCACGATAGCTCGTTGGAAAGGTATTGATGAGGAGATTCATTTAGGGGGATCAATCAAAGCCTATATTATTCTTTTAAGTGCTCGATCGTGAAAAAATGTTGTTTGCATCCTCAAAATGGCCTCGAAAGTTTGGGAACTGAAAAACTACTAAAAATAGTAATTTGCCAAAAATTTGTTTTGAGCTAGTTGGAAAAGGTGGGTTTCCACCAAGATCCTACTCGGTCATTTATTCCTTGGATTAAGCCCCCTTGACTTATCCCCTTTTCTTAATCCCTTATCCTCCTTTCCCTCTTGTGGAGTCTTATCCCCCCATACTCTTTCGTTTGACTTGGTCTGCAATAGTGATGTATTTTATTAATAAAATTGAGTTTGATTACATATTAAATTTTTTAGT
>ML797068.1:161864-176632 GCA_009831015.1 Picea engelmannii
TCCCATAAATTTGTTTTATATATATATATATATATATTAATTTTTGGTTTTTTTAGTTTTTCTTTAATCGTTTTTATATATAAATTTATTTTTTAATTTTATTTTATTTTTTAATTTCAATTCTTTATTTTTTTTAGTTTTTAATTTTTCAAAAAAAATAAAAAATAAATTCAAGTTAGAGTTTTTGTTTTTAAAATGGGTGTTTTTTTTTTATTTTTTTTAACTAATTTGTGAAGTTTTTTTGTCCAATTTTTTAATTTTTTAATGTAAATTTTAAAAAATAAAAAATAAAAAGCTAAGCAATGATTTAGGAGTCGATTTTGAGTTGTTTATCGACGATGGTATCAATTGTTGAGGTTACGGTTTCAATTAAGTTGTGATTTCAACTCCAAAAAAAAAATAGTACTACTGGTAACATCGTTTTTTGATTTGAGGGTAAATTTTAAAGTCTTTGTCCACAATGACATCAGTTGTTAATGTGACGGGTCTAAATTTTGACTATCATAAAAAATAATGTGGATACATTATGGATATAAAGAAGATTTTAAATATCAAAAAACAACCTCAAAAGGGAGGGGGGTGTTACCGGTAGCACAACTTTTCAAAACGAGGTAAAAAATGTGACCCCCAAAAAAACAAGAACTTTGTAGAGTTCTCGTTAAGTTGGTAACTATGTTGAAGGGTCCAGAAAAATAATTGAAAAACTTCAAGAGATCACGGACCTCTTTTGCAAGGCCATTGGAATGCAAATTAATATTGTAAAATATTGGATTCTTTAGTAGGGTATCTTGGAGACTGAAAAGAATAAAATCTCTCATGTTTTTTCCTTATCAGGTTGGGGATCTAGATCCTAGTTTAAAATACTTGAGCTTTCATTTGAAATCCAATTAGTACAAAAAACAGGATTGACAATGGTTACTGGAAAAAATTGAGAAAAGACTAAACACTTGGTACAACCAATGGCTATCTAGAGGGGGCAGACTTGTTCTGGTCAAAGTAGTCCCTGAAACAATTCATGTTTATTGGATGTCTTTTGCATGTATTTTGAAAGGAATTGTTGACAAAAGTAGACAACTCTGCTTTAGATTTATTTGGTCTAGAGAGGCAAGTAAGAAAAGAATGGCTTAGCCTCATGGAAAAGGATTTCTATCCCAAAATCCCTAAGTAGATAGGGTCTTAAGAACATTTTTTTTATCAAAGGTCGTAGCTGCTAAGAATGTGTAGAGGCTTATTCAAGGAATTGGACTTTGGGATCAAGTTACAAAACAAAAATACACTCGTTTGGACACAATAAAGGATTGGATCCAAGAGCCCTTAAAAAATTCTTAAAATTCATCAATCACTTGGAAATAAATTCTCTTAGATTTCCACCTAATTGGAATTTGTTTGGTTTGAATGATCTGGATTGGATCATTATAATATTTTTCATCTATCTTGATTCTTTTGGAGTGGAAAAATTAGAGAGATTAACTTACTGGGTCATTTTAGCGATAGGTCCCAATTTGGGAAAATTTAGGTCGAAAACTATCTGAAATATTCTAGAGCCATTTTGAGGCCCCAAACGACCTTTTTGTGTACCTACTTCCTACCTTCTAAGAAATATTTCATATTCTACACTTTGAGACCTTTCCAATGGTGCATCAAACATCCCAATCGAAGTTCATATGCGAAAGTTATGCCTCCTTCAATTTGACCTACCATGTTGACCACCATGTTACGAGAGGATGTCATGTCAGCCTCATTACTCATGCACATGGGGCTAGCCACATGAATACTTTCAAGAATATTCTAGAAGTTACAAAACCTTATCACAATTGAGGGTTGAGGAAGTCAAAATCCTAACCCTATACAACTATCGGGCTATGTTAAATGTTAGGTCGCTAGGAAGAGAAGGGGTTCCATTGTTTAACATTGTATTTGTTCCATAGTTGAGAAAATCACCTAGGAGTAGTATTTTGAAATCATAACAAAGGAGGAGAGATTTTGTAGCATCCATACAGGCCATAAAGAGTGTCTCTTTCTTTGTACTTACATTTGAAGAAAAGAGAGCAGAGCGGCCTCACCTTGTAGTTGGGTTTTATCCTGTATTTGGTTTCACAGGTTATATATTGTGTTTATTTGTGGATGGTGTGTGAGTATTTTATTTATGTTCTCTATTTTTCACATCTTTAGTTATTTCATACATTTTTAAGTAGAAAACTAATAATTAATGAATCTAATATCTAAAGGAAATTAACCTTCATAGTAAAGATTTCAATATTTTGTTAGATTTGTTGTGATGAATTGTCCAGTGGAATATCCCCAATAGTTTGTAGATCATATTGGTATCAAAGAAGGTTTTCTTGGGGTCTTTTTGGAAATTTTCAAGCATCCAGGGATCAATTTAGGAGGAAAGTCGCAAAACCATAGCCATGACCAACGATTTTGTTCACAAAAACCCTCGAGATATAGCAAAGGAGAGATTTTTAAGGATGGAAGAGAAAGTCGTTGACATATCTCACAATATGTCCATCCTCATTGAAACTCTAGCGAGCAAGCTCGGACCATTTGGAGAAGTTTGAGGCTTGAACTTAAAGAGCGAATCAGACAAGAAGTCGGGGGATAACAAAGACCCAAAAAAGGAGTCGTGGAAAGAACCTGAGAAAGAGAAGTTGTGTTCTAGTACCATAAACCCTTCATATTTTTTATTCAATATGGAAATAAAAGTGGACATAAATCCATACCAAGGTGAGATCTATGCATTAAAATTGAATCATTGTTTGCAGCAACTAGATGTTTATTTCAGCGTTCACCATATATATGAAGAACAAAATATATCATTTTTCATACTGAAGTTAGAGGGCCATGATTTAACATGTTGGGAAAACCATATGGAAACACTTAGGATGGAGGGTGATCCACCAATAACTAGGTGGGAGGATCCAGTGGCACTACTTTAGGCAGAAGTGATGGAGGACCTCCAATGGCAATTCTACCCTATTGGGTATGTAGAGAACCAATGGATCCAATGGCACTACTTCAGGCAGAAGTGATGTAGGACCTCCCATCCTAAAACCATTTTATGCAGTCTTATGTTGTAATCGCATTGTAAACCCCAAAATAGGGGTGCCAAGGATCGTCTGAGCTTCTATGGTTCGATCACTAACATGATAGAATTCTGACTCCTTTGTATTACCTGTACATTTACTTATGTCACAGCTCCCTTCACTTCAGCCATGATCTCTCCTATTTAACAATATATTTGACCATAGGACCACTTATGCGACCAAGTTCTTATTCCAAAGGTGCCAATACCTTCCTTAAGCTCTAGTCCAAAGAATCTTTAACTCTGACCCATGTGACTGAGGGCTATGACCTCGCTCAACTCTTTCAAGTGATAACCTCCCATCGAGGATTCGATGGTCGCGCTTGAACCGGTGTGGAGATATACAATCAAGGATGATTGTGGAGTCCCAACTAGCACGATGTTTATCTTATTTCTCGAGTTCTGCAATAGAACTATTCATTGGTAGTGGAATCGATGTCAACTGTTGATATTTCTAAATCTACAGATCGATGGTCTAGGAGGATTATAGAGGTTAAACATGCATGGATGTTAGTTATGTTCCCGATCTCTGCAACTTCTCCCCACCATAGATATTACTTGTGTTGATCCGACGGTCAGGACTTAATCGGGTGTTGATCCGACGGTCCTTCTTTGTAGTTCCCATATCTGACGATTGTTGTAGTTTTCTTCTTCAAAGGTTGACTTCATCCTTCGAAGCTCATGATCTGTTCTTTTCATAGACCGATGTCTCATGTAGCTTATTCCACCATGGTTGTGTGAGCTACCTTAACCTCAATAGCTACCCAATTACGAATAGACTAGGATCATCAATCTTTTATAGTGATTGATGATCACTAGGACATTTCTGCAATCTGGTTTAGTTTACAGGATTGCGTTGAGACCTTGTCCTGAGATTTTTTCCTCCTTAAACCTGCAATCAATTCTTTATTCTGCAATTACACACAATCTAACATACACAGTTTTGTCAATTATGAGACAGAGATTCACTTAAATTCCAAATGCACAGATCTTCTTGAACAAATAATTTTGCATTCATTAAATGTACACTTATTGTACATACAATCACATAGGCTCGTAGGCCTTCCTTTGCCTAGATTAAATCAACAGGATTCAATCCTAATTATTCATTTAATTGGCCCCTTGCTCAATGTCTGGCCTAATATTTTATGTCTTTCCAGCCCTCTCTTTTCCTCTAAGGCTTACAATAATATACAAATGGATTTTGAACTGTTTCTGGTTCAGATCCAACAAATCCCCAGCAGATTCCTAAGGATCCTCTCTGATCCACTTTTCACTCAACTAAATCCTTATTCTAGGATCTCCTAATCCCTAAGATCCTCATGAGATATTCACAAGCCTAATATCTCTCATGTTCTCACATATTTAAGAACATTTACAATTATATCCTCACACACATATTCTCACTCAAGCAACTCAAAACATAGGAAACTACAAATAAATCAAGACTTTGGGAACCAACTCCCTTGAAAACACAAGACCTCTTAGTCTAGGCAATTGTACAATAATTTGGAAGCAGGATGCTCCTGCATCAGACTCCCCAGGTAAGAAATGTCCATGATCTCCTGATCATGATTTCATCACTTAGCTCCTCTTGGATCCCATATTTTGTGCTCAAGTTCTCCACTTGCTTCATTTTTATTATGTTGTCTTGTTGTTACTGACTGCAACTTTCATGGCTTCCATTTCTTATGTTGCAATGCCCCACTGGATTTTCTTTAGCAATCTTCTTTTGTTACTTGCTTCTATATGTTGTTTTCTTTTTTACTTGCTCTGTTGATGTAGATATTCATTTCCTCTTCATGTCTTATTTGAGACATCTTCACCATCAACATCCTCATTCCTTCAATTACATTGTCAAGTCTATCCTTTGGTTGGTACATCTCTTTACTATCAACTTGTTGTTAAAACTTGTTGTTGTTACTGTTGTTCACTAGTTGTTGCATTTTCCATCTCAAAATATTTGAGAAACTCCATTCTACTATAGTAAACTGAACTACATCCTCTAGATTCTCATTCTTGTAATCATTAACTAACCAACCTTCAAGAAATTTCAACTCTTCTCCATTCTTTGTATCATAAAGAGAATAATTTAAGCCTTGATTATCTTCATGAGATAACAATATCCCATTTTCCTCTTTAATAGAATTTTGATTTTGTCCCATAGTGGTGCTTTCAAAAAGAAAATTTGTATTCTCTTCTAAGATCATGACAGTATTCGGTAATTGTCCTCTATTTTCTCTTATGTAACCTGCAATAAAAAATAACTCATTGGTATTTAAATAATAAGACTTTTCAGTCTTAACTGATACTCCTTCTTCCAAGTCTTCAGGCTGATCAAACTCAATAAAACAATTTCTGAGATCATATTCAACGTCTTATTTTTTTGTAAATACTTCATCTTCCAATTGATTGCCACCTTTTGTTCCTTCTACCACCATTTCCTTCTGAAGGTCCTTGAAGACATCTCTTCATCATTCACTTGTTTTCCTTGAGTTTCACTTCCATCTCTAGAAAACAACGTACATTCCAATTATTTAATCACAACATCATGGTTAGCAACATTTCTATTCATACCTACAAACAAAACATTAGTTTGAAAACTAGGTTCTTCCTTTGCCTCTGTAAATATGTGAGACATGTTCTCATTGTCAGGTACTGCCAAACATCTCCTTCTATTTGTTTTCATTCCATTCTCATACTCAGGTTCTTCAAGAAAGTGTTCTAGTAACTCAATTTCTCTCTGGAATTTCTCAAGCATTTCATCATAATGCCCTTCTTCATTTATGTTCTCTCTTGTCAAAAGAAAATAATTTTCATGTTCACCTTTTTCCATATCACAATCTCTATGTTCAGCTTCATCTCTTTGATCTTCATGTTGAACTTGTCCTCTATTAAGCAGTGCATCTATGTACTATTTTTTTTTGTACCAGTTCAAAATTGTCTTCTTTCGAGAAGTATTCATCATCATATATGGGCTTACAATCTTCATCAATCTCTATGATATCTGCAGAATATTTTCCATCTTTATCTACTTCAAAACATGTATGCTTACACCAATCATTAGTTTTAGGAACATAATATCCCCTTACCAGCATCATATCAAATTCATCATCATCTATGAGATATCCACTAGGATTCTCATCTTCCTTACAATCTGAATTTCTTCCTTATATTATCAGATTTCCTTTCAAAATCCCATTAATAGGAATTTCAATGACATTGTCTTCACAAGACAGTTTCTCCTCATTAAAATTTGCATAATTCACAAATAAATCATCATGTTTAAAAACTCGAGACTCTATGAGCTCATTTGATGCTTTGGGCATCACCTCTTCATTCCACTTGGTAAACATTATGTTTGAATGCTTCTTCCTCTTGTTCTTGTTTTGACTATCTGTATGAGTCAATATCCTCAGGTTCTTTTCTTCAACAGAGTTATGCAACTTGCTTTAAGTCATTGCATCCACTACTTGTGTATGTACTTCACAGTGATTACCACCTAATGATGCTTCATTCTCTCTGTTGACCAAATGTTGTCCATGTCCTTCCTTCATGTTTTTAGAAAGCATGTTTTCATCTTCCTTAACCTGTATAATAGTTTTCAATAATTGTTCTTCATCTGCTTCTTTGGCAACATGCATATGGGATCCACCTTAGTTGTCCTCATGAGGCATTGTGGCCTCATCCTCTATCAGAATGAGTTTCTGATCCTACCTGCTTGAAATGTTTTTATACATTTATTTTTCTTCCTTTCGAATGTTGACAGCTTCACTTGCTAAATCTGCAACCACACACAATATGTCAGAAATAAAAACATTAGGCCTTTCAGCCTTATTTGTCAACATATCCATATGTTGATATGAACTCTTCAAAGAGCTCATGAGACTTCTTGCAAGTCTCTCTTCCTCTTCATTCTCCAAGCAATCTATAAGATCCACAATAAATCTTCTCTCAACATCATCCTCTCCAAGCATGTCACCTTTCTTTGGTTTACAATAGTGAAATCCTTATTTTTCTGTCAATGGCCTAAATCTAAACTCAGCTCCTCTTGGTTTCTCTTTCTTATTTAAATCATTCGATCTATGCTTCATTTCCATTAGGATTTTCCTCAGTTTATTTACGAATAACTATGCCACTGGCCATCAAACTACCTTCTTCATACTCCATCCTCTTCTCTGTTTTGCATCCACCTTTCTTTGTAGCAATTGTTCCATCACCTCTAGATGTACTTCTATCTCAGCGAATCTTCTATCAAATATGTCTTGATTTGACCTTTCATGGCCTCTTTTTGAACCTCTACAATGATCTCCAGTAGTCATTGTCTTAATTTCCTTTGTGAACTCCATCTTGTTCACTTGTGGAATGCACCTAAGCCCTCACCTTTAGCAAGTATCCATACATGCCTTTCATACCTCATAAAGATATCTCCTTGAGCTTGGCCTCTTGGTATTCTCTGGCTCTCTGCCTCTAAACCACTCTTTGAGCAACCTCTGCTCTTTTAGGCTCTGCAACTTTCACTTCCTTTTGAGAACACTCACTTGTCATCCCTATCCAACATTTGTTGGAATTCTTCAGATTATGCCACTACTTAAGAGCTCACATGCTCTTCTCATTTAAGAACACAATTGGTTCTCTATTATAGATCCTCTCAGTTGTAATGTTGCTAACACCCTCTTTGTCTGCTACCTGCAATCTGCAAAAAAATATTAAAACCAGAGTTATCATAGAAACATGAATAATACCTACAATATTTGTTCATGATCTTGTCTTCCACATCCAATGCGCTTGAATAGAAAATTTCCTTTTAACCATGCCTTTTCTGTCAAATTTATAATATGATCCTCTCTCCCTTTATTTGCAATGTCTATGTCAATTGCACACAAAGCACACTTTATTTGTCTTCTTTATTCTGTCAGACTTTATTGCCAGATCTCCTTTTTCTGCAATTATCAAATTCAACAATTTGAATGCCTTCTATGTTATTACAACTAATTTTGACTTCCTACTAGTTGTCTAACAAATTATATTTGTAGGTACATTTACTGCATTAAATCACTTTCAAGAGCATAAACCTTTCTTTGATTTGCCTCCCGAAGAGTTTTTAATTTCTATGATACCACTTGATGCAGGACATCCCGTCCTAAAACCCTTTTATGCAGTCTTTTGTTGTAATTGCATTGTAAACCCCAAAATAGGGGTGTCAAGGATCGTTTGAGCTTCTCTGGTTCGATCACTAACATGATCAATTTCTGACTCCTTTGTATTACCTTTACATTTACTTATGTCAAAGCTCCCTTCACTTCATCCAAGATCTCTCCTATTTAACAATCTCTTTGGCCATAGGACCACTTACATGACCAAGTGCTTATTCCAAAGGCGCCAATACCTTCCCTAAGCTCTAGTCCGAAGAATCTTTAACTCTGACCCATGTGACCGAGGGCTATGACCTCACTCATCTCTTTCAGGTGATAACCTCACATTGAGGATTTGACAGTTGTGCTTGAACTGGTGTGGAGATCTACGATCAAGTACGATTGCAAAGTCCCGACTAGCACGAAATTTATCTTCTTTCCCGAGTTTTGCAATAGAACTGCTCATTGGTAGTGGAATTGATGCCAATCGTTGATCTTTATGAATCTACAGATCGACGGTGTAGGAGGATTATGGAGGTTAAACATGCACGGATGTTAGTTCTTCTCTTGATCTCTGCAACTTCTCCCCACCGTAGATCTTACTTGTGTTGATCCAAAGGTCAGGACTTAATCTGATGTTGATCTGATGGTCCTTCTCTGCAATTCCCATATCTAACAGTTTTTGTAGATTTCTTCTTCAAAGGTTGACTTCATCCTTCGACGGTCACGATCTATTCTTTCCATAGATTGATGGCTCATGTAGCTTCTTCCACCATGGTTGCGTGAGCTACCTTAACCTCAATAGCTACCCAATTACGAATAGACTAGGATCATCAATCCTTTACAGTGATTGATAATCATTGGGACATTTTTGCAATCTGGTTTAGTTTATAGGATTGCGTCGAGAGCTTGTCTTAAGATTTTTTCCTCCTTAAACCTAGAGTCAATTATTTATCTTGCAATTACACACAATCTAACATACACTTGTTCGTCAATTATGAGACAAAGATTCACTTAAATTCCAAATGCATAGATCTTCTCGAACAGAGAATTTTTCATTCATTAAATGTGCACTTATTGTACATACAATTACATAGGCTCGTAGGCCTTCCTTTTCCTAGATTAAATCAACAGGATTCAATCATAATAATTCATTTAATTGGCCCCTTGCTCAATATATGGCCTAATATTCTATGTCTTGCCAGCCTTCTTTTTTCCTCTAAGGCTTACCATAATATACAAAGGGATTTTGAATTGTTTCTAGTTCAGATCCAACAAATCCCCAACAGATTCCTAAGGATCCTCTCTGATCCACTTTTCAATCAACTAAATCCCTATTCTAGGATCTCCTAATCCCTAAGATCCTCATGATATCTTCACAAGCCTAATATCTCTCATGTTATCACATATCCGATAACATTTACAATTATATCCTCACACGCATATGTCTCAATCAAGCCACTCAAAACATAAGAAACTACAAATAAATCAAGACTTTGGTAACCAACTCCCTTAAAAACACAAGACCTCCTAGTCTAGGAAATTGTACAATAATTTGTAAGAAGGATGCTCCTGCATCAAGAAGCAAGGGTAGAGTGTATAGGAGTACACCACCAAGTTTAGAAAGATGGTCATTTTGTTGGGTATCTCTCCCAAGAACCCAAATGTACTCCTCCAGTATATATGGGATCTACATAGCCATCTACGAAATCAAGTGATGTTTTTCAAGCAAAGGACAATGGACGAGGCATGTGTACCAACACAGTATCTAGAAAATATAGGAAACAAAAAAGGGAAGCCAAGTGGCTCTAAGCAGAAAGAGCACTAGGAATATTCCAAGGAGGGGAAGAAGAAGTGGAAAGGGGAAAATGATAATAATACAATAGCCACTACACATCAATGCAAGGATCCTGGCAACCATTATAACCATTGCAATATTGATGGACACATTGAGAAAAAGTGTTGGAAACTACATCCAAAGTTGAACTCGAAGAACAAAAAAAAGGATGCAAAGAAAAATAATCTACTAACCACATATTCGAGAAATCAAGTTCAAAGCATCTCCAATATGGATGAGGATATTGTCTGCACATCAATGCAGAAGGAGGTGAATATGAGTATCATTGATCACTAGGAAGAGAAAGATATGACCAAACTCTTCCACATCAAGATCTAGGTCAAGAAGACCAAGATAGACACCCCATTTGATTGGTTCATAGGCTAATCGCATAACAGTGGATGTAGTCAACAAGCTTGGATTGGAGGTTCATGATCATCCTATCCCATATCCATTGGGATGGGTAAACAAGGATGTAGAGATCAAGGTAACAAAATAGTGTAAGATTAAATTTGGTGTAAGTATTTATTTTATTGATGAAGTGGAATTGGACATAGTACCCCTTGACGTATGTGGAGTAGTGTTTTGAAGCCCCTACAAGGATATCAAGGATGCAATATTCATGCAGAGAGCCAACCAATACTGACTAATCTAGGATGGGAAGTACTACATTATCAATTTCAATAAAGGAAAGTCAAATATCTCACTGGTAAGTTCCAACTAAGCCAAGTTTATTAGTTTCGGTAATAAATAGGTTTTACTTTTCTTAAGATAAAATCAAACTGAGGATGAGTTGATAAGAGTAAAGGAATTCATATAGGGGTTTACTAAAGAGTAGAAACATCAGGTGGAGGAGCTGATACAGACATAAAAAAGAGTGTTCCAGGAGCCTAAAAGGATACCACCCAAGAGGGAAGTGGAGAAAGAAATACAGTTATTGCTAGAATCCTCATTGTCGAATACTAGGTTGTATAGATAGTGTAGATTTTAACATTGTACAATAAATTACTGCAATTGGATTCTTAAGAAACAGAAAAGATATATTGGCACACACACACATTACACAAATATTTTTACCCTGGAAACCCAAACCAGGAAAACCAGCGACCTGTTTAGAGTCACACCTCTAATCTTATATTCATCATCTTCTTCATTGTTTACAATATATATATATATATATATATATATATATATATGATCCCATGGCATCCAAAACCCGTAATCCATGACCCGGATTAGTCAAAAACCCCAATTCCTTAACCAGAATTAGAAATCCATCGATGAAAACCATGTGTCGAAAAAACCACTAAAAACATATGCAAAAACGCCAAAAAAAAAATTTCCCTCCTATGACACCTCGTGTGCCCAGAGAAACACATACACTAGGTCTAGTCATGTAAATAATATAACACATACCCAACAACCAATCCATTCTAGAAGCAAATAAAGTGAAGAAGCAGTTGTTGGAGCAAGGTGTGATTCGATCAAGCACCTCACCTTGTGGTTCACCTATCATAAGTGTACCAAAGAAGGACGAGACTTGGTGAATGTGTATCTATTATAGAGCATTGAACAATATTACACTAAAAAATTGATACCCTCTTCCTAGGATCGATGATCGGTTAGATCAGTTGCAACACACAAAATATTTCACCAAGTTGGATCCCAAATTAAGATATTGTTAAAATTTCGGTATGCTCGTTTAACCATAGAAAATGTCAGATCATTTTCACCCAACCATAGGCACTTACACATGCCATCCCCAAGCACAATAACATTTTCTTAGATAGAATTATTTTGACAAGTCCACTCGAGAACCAATAGATAAACCCTAACCAGAAATACAATTGTTGCAGCAGCAACACAATACCAAGAGAATCTACCTCTACTAATAGAAGTGTACCTTTACCAACAGAAGTACACAAGAGAGATACCAGAAAGACTGAGAATACTCCACGACAATTGTTGCACTACTCTCTCTAGATGTGTGCCTCCTTCTACTGCAGTTGTTTCTCCTTAGAATTGTGCACTGGCTGAGTGAGTGAGTGTATCCAAATGAGCTAGGTCGCCTACTTATTTATACTAGCATGTCCAAGTGACTTTTCCAGGTGGGGCCGACTTCTCTTTTTGGGGCCTTTTATTTCTTTAATACTATTCTCCTTGGGATAACTTCTCTTCTAGGGTAATTCCACATATGTTTAATGGTTCCCTTGCTTCCAGAATATTCTACTCTAAGCACAAAGGTTATACTGGAGGTTAATACCTCCCACAGCTACCAAAACATCAACATATACCACCAGGTACATGTCAAGGAAGAAGACACCTACAAAATTACCTTCAAGACAAGGAAAGGTTTGTATGAATGGTTGGTTATGTCATTTGGTTTATGTAATGCACCAACTACATTTATAAGATTGATGAATGATGTATTACACCCATATATAGACTCATTTGTTATAGTCTATTTGGATGATATACTAGTTTATAGTGCTACCTGAGAGGAGCACATATCACATCTCATGCAAGTGTTAGAGACTTTAAAGAAGCCCCAAATGTTGGCTAACCTTAAGAAATGTGATTTTTCTCATAAGTATTTGGTCTATTTGGGGTATGTGATAAGTGGAGTGGAGATCAAGATAGATCCCACAAAGATGGAGGCCATCATGAAATACCTAGTTCCTACAAATGTCACTGAAGTTAGAAGTTTTGTTGGGGAAACAAAGTACTTGCAGAAGTTCATAGCTTCATTTTTAGTAGTAGTTGCACCACTCCACACCATAACAGTGAGTGGCAAGTGTTATCACTCCAAGAGTTTTTCCCTAACTGTAAAGGGAACGAGCTTGGTAACTTAATAAAATGTTTAAATAAAGGTATAAAAAGAATGGATCAAAGATGAAGACCACACACACTCACTCTTCTACTCAAGACAAATTCGAACACATCAGGACAAAACAAGGCTATCAAAGGGTACTGATCAGATAATTTGTCAAACTGAAGTGGTTGAAGAATGCTAACTATGCCAACAACATCACATCTATTAAAAATACATGTGAAAGGTTGAATATAACTAGCAAATGACTTGTGACTCTTTGTTTATTTATGTAGAGATAAGAGGAAAATTATCAAACATAAGATAAACAATGAAATGAACATAAGATCAAACTCACAAGTACAAAATAAGAAAGGAAAATGAAAATCTGAACAGTGTCAAATGACATAAGCTTATCATTTCATAATATATTCAAAGGTCTTAATCACAAAAAGAGTCTACATGGATTTTCCATTTCGAACCCTATTCACTGTAGAAATGATTGGCTTTATAACCTTACAATGATTAACTAAGATCCTTGAAAAAGGGATAGAATAGCTAAAAATAGTCTATAATCTAATCTATTACAAAATTATAGGATCAATATCCTATTTTTAGGGAGTCAAACCCTATCATAATCTAAGTCTTTGACAACTCCTCCTGCTTGTTGAAGGATGACTGCACCTTTTGGGAACTTCAATCACAGCTGGGCATCGAAACCTCTCATCTTTGACCAAAATAGAATTCAATTTGAACTTGTCTTCTACCTTGTTGGAAAATTATTGGTTTGTAGCGCCATAAGTGAAAAATGGTCGACAGATGCTGCAAACACATGTAGAAGACAATTTGGACTAAAACACTTGAATACTTGATTGAATTCTGACTTGGAGTTTAATATCTTCGTTTTTTCTGAAGCAGTAATGTTGTTTTTAACTGATTACAATGATATTACTCGGGCTTCATACCATCGCTTCTTTGCTTAGCCTTCCATGTCACTGTGTACATACAATTCAAAGTTCTTGTCGGTCCACACTATGCGATCACGGTACCAGTATTATATCTCATCCTCGGTTGCATTTGAAGCAATTATAAATGCAGAACGGTCAAATTCCAGCATGAAGCATCACTTGGCATCCTCCTGGTCGCAGGCCTGGAGTGCTTGATCAACAAAGTATCGTACTCAACATCAGGCTCTTCACTGAACTCAACAAGGCAAGGCCGAATGGACTACTCTACAACCGAGTGATAAACAATTAAAAGCAGGGACTGCAGCACCTTTGCAATATTGAATTTAATGTTTAGAACCTTATCCTTTGAAGCATTGATGAAAACAGGTAACATTGTTAGAGACTGTCGGTGATAAGAGTTCCTCGAGATGTTGGAGACATGAAACCAAAGGCAGCAAACAACCCAATATTTGCACTCCATCACCCAGCATAATACAAAGAATCTCTAAATGAGCAGGGGTCCTGAAAACGTCACTCACAACTAGCTTCCATCCTGAGAGCTCCTCATTCTGGATACCATTTATTATGTTTCCATTCTCATTGCAGGCACCTATTTCCTTCTTAACATTTTTTGAACCTATTACACTATCATCATTTGCCTCTCTGATGTTCTTTCTCCTGTTCCTCTTCTATCAAGCCCATCTGACCCCATTTTATTCTTATTTTCTCTCGAATTCGATTCTCTGGCAGTGAATTTCAGGTCATCGTCTTCATTTTGAGAAATTTGTTGCAATCTGGAAGCTTGGGTGTTGAAGTTTGGCGTGTCGTGATCGCTTAGAACCCAATGCTCCTCTTGAATGTCTGTGTTCGATTTTATAGTTGATAATTTGTACAATTGAAGGCAGCTCCTTCCTGTAGCGAATGTTGGTCTATTGTGGAAACCTTGGCCTCGAGC
>ML797068.1:176732-187199 GCA_009831015.1 Picea engelmannii
CCCACAATGTAGTTCAAAATGTACTGATAAATCTATTATCCCTGTCTGGGATGATGCTCCTTGGTATCCCAAAGCGCACCCAAGACTATTCAAAGAACATGTTTGTTGCTTATTGTCCTTTGATGGTCTTTCTACAAGGCATGAAAATGCTCATCTTGATGAACTTTTCAACTACCACAAATAAATAGTCATGTCCCTTCCTGGTTGTTGGTAAACCTCCCACAAAATCCATGGAGATGCTTTCCCAAGGTCGAGTGGGTATAGGTAAATGATCGTATAAACCTTGCTTCCTATTACTAGGTTTGCTAGTACAACAAAATATACATCCTCTAATATACCATGTTATATTTTCTTGTATTTTGAGCCAATACACATGCCTCTGTAAGTTGAAAACTATCTTCCCAATGCCAAAATGTCCTGCAACCTTGTAGGTGTGAGCCTCTCTGATAAGTTGTAGTCGTTCACCTTTAGGGACACAGAGTTTGTCGAGCTTGTAGAGTAACCCATTCTGGAAATTATAGTCATCCTTGTCGTCACCTTATTCTATATGAATTTGGTCCCGTTGCTATTGAAACACCCCCTTGAGGTCCTCATCTTCTATGCATGCCTCTCTATATGCATCATGGGTAAAAGGTTCCATTTACATTAGAATTCCCAAAGATGTAATCTTAGATGTGGGTGGCCTTGAAAGCATGTTTGCCAACCTATTTGTGTTGCCTTTCTTATACTTGATGACTAAATGGAATTGTTGTAAAAACCCCATCCACTTGTAATCTCTAGTTTGTTGTAGCTTATTCTGGGCCTGCAAATACCTTAACAATTGGTGATCTATGTGAATGATGGTCTCCAACTTTCCCATCAGATAATGTTTCCACTTCTTGACAGATTGAATAAGGGCATATAGTTCTTTGTCATAGGTAGGGTAGTTGAGAACTGCCCCATAAAATATTTTTGAACGATCACATATATGCCTTCCTCCTTGCATCAAAACGGCTTTCATGGCATACCCACTTGCATTTGTTTCCACTTCGAAAGGATTTTGCAAGTTTCGTAATGCGAGGACTAGTGCTTTATTGATCTTCTTTTTAGCTCATCGAAAGCCTTATGTTGATTCTTTCCCTACTTGAAACTCTTACTGTTAGCACTCAAATGTCTTTTTAAATTTTTTAAGCATCTTCATCATTTCATGCTAAATTTTCATTTTCCTTTGTTCTTTTCCCCAATATTTCTATGATCATTGTCCTTTGGTTTTGGAAATGATGGTTGGTCATTCAAAGTTCTTTGGGCAAATACAAAGAAAAGCCAAATTTAAATTTTATATCAATGGCATGATTTATTGGACCTAGTTTTTATTTATAATTTTGAATAAAAATTTTAATGGCCTTAAGGGCCAATTCAGTTGTCAACACCAAGAGCCATAAGGTTAAGGGTTAGCAACAACACGTAAGTCACACAAAGCCCAACGCTAACGCTAACGCCAACCCATGAGGCCTTACCTCACTTAACTCATCAAAATAGTTATGAAGGCATTAGTACATATAAAGGCCAACATCCTTTAATTCCTAAATGCATGTGGGATCTTGTTCGAGAGGTTAAAATAAAAATAATAAAACAAAGTCAAAGTGCCATGTGTCAAGATCGCAAGTGCCAAGAGATTGTGCTTCTAGAAGCTGATTTCAGTATCCAGTTGTTTTGATTGAGGTCTTGCGCCAAGCTAACAATTTGAAATCTACAGTTCATCAATGCACAACTTGAAGTGGCAATGGTGATTGCAGAGATAAAGTTACAGGTGCCAAAGATTGTACAGGTGTCGAATTTTTTATTAAAAAATTTGCAGACCGCCAAACAAACCCTTTGTCAATTCATATGGCGCGCGATATGGCCAGGTAGAGATCTCGTCGACATATCACTATTTTTTAACAGGTGTTAAAGCTTCTTATGCTAGCTCGAGGCCAAGGTTTCCACAATAGACCAACATTCGCTACAGGAAGGAGCTGCCTTCAATTGTACAAATTATCAACTATAAAATCGAACACAGACATTCAAGAGGAGCATTGGGTTCTAAGCGATCACGACACGCCAAACTTCAACACCCAAGCTTCCAGATTGCAACAAATTTCTCAAAATGAAGACGATGACCTGAAATTCACTGCCAGAGAATCGAATTCGAGAGAAAATAAGAATAAAATGGGGTCAGATGGGCTTGATAGAAGAGGAACAGGAGAAAGAACATCAGAGAGGCAAATGATGATAGTGTAATAGGTTCAAAAAATGTTAAGAAGGAAATAGGTGCCTGCAATGAGAATGGAAACATAATAAATGGTATCCAGAATGAGGAGCTCTCAGGATGGAAGCTAGTTGTGAGTGACGTTTTCAGGACCCCTGCTCATTTAGAGATTCTTTGTATTATGCTGGGTGATGGAGTGCAAATATTGGGTTGTTTGCTGCCTTTGGTTTCATGTCTCCAACATCTCGAGGAACTCTTATCACCGACAGTCTCTAACAATGTTACCTGTTTTCATCAATGCTTCAAAGGATAAGGTTCTAAACATTAAATTCAATATTGCAAAGGTGCTGCAGTCCCTGCTTTTAATTGTTTATCACTCGGTTGTAGAGTAGTCCATTCGGCCTTGCCTTGTTGAGTTCAGTGAAGAGCCTGATGTTGAGTACGATACTTTGTTGATCAAGCACTCCAGGCCTGCGACCAGGAGGATGCCAAGTGATGCTTCATGCTGGAATTTGACCGTTCTGCATTTATAATTGCTTCAAATGCAACCGAGGATGAGATATAATACTGGTACCGTGATCGCATAGTGTGGACCGACAAGAACTTTGAATTGTATGTACACAGTGACATGGAAGGCTAAGCAAAGAAGCGATGGTATGAAGCCCGAGTAATATCATTGTAATCAGTTAAAAACAACATTACTGCTTCAGAAAAAACGAAGATATTAAACTCCAAGTCAGAATTCAATCAAGTATTCAAGTGTTTTAGTCCAAATTGTCTTCTACATGTGTTTGCAGCATCTGTCGACCATTTTTCACTTATGGCGCTACAAACCAATAATTTTCCAACAAGGTAGAAGACAAGTTCAAATTGAATTCTATTTTGGTCAAAGATGAGAGGTTTCGATGCCCAGCTGTGATTGAAGTTCCCAAAAGGTGCAGTCATCCTTCAACAAGCAGGAGGAGTTGTCAAAGACTTAGATTATGATAGGGTTTGACTCCCTAAAAATAGGATATTGATCCTATAATTTTGTAATAGATTAGATTATAGACTATTTTTAGCTATTCTATCCCTTTTTCAAGGATCTTAGTTAATCATTGTAAGGTTATAAAGCCAATCATTTCTACAGTGAATAGGGTTCGAAATGGAAAATCCATGTAGACTCTTTTTGTGATTAAGACCTTTGAATATATTATGAAATGATAAGCTTATGTCATTTGACACTGTTCAGATTTTCATTTTCCTTTCTTATTTTGTACTTGTGAGTTTGATCTTATGTTCATTTCATTGTTTATCTTATGTTTGATAATTTTCCTCTTATCTCTACATAAATAAACAAAGAGTCACAAGTCATTTGCTAGTTATATTCAACCTTTCACATGTATTTTTAATAGATGTGATGTTGTTGGCATAGTTAGCATTCTTCAACCACTTCAGTTTGACAAATTATCTGATCAGTACCCTTTGATAGCCTTGTTTTGTCCTGATGTGTTCGAATTTGTCTTGAGTAGAAGAGTGAGTGTGTGTGGTCTTCATCTTTGATCCATTCTTTTTATACCTTTATTTAAACATTTTATTAAGTTACCAAGCTCGTTCCCTTTACAGTTAGGGAAAAACTCTTGGAGTGATAACACTTGCCACTCACTGTTATGGTGTGGAGTGGTGCAACTACTACTAAAAATGAAGCTATGAACTTCTGCAAGTACTTTGTTTCCCCAACAAAACTTCTAACTTCAGTGACATTTGTAGGAACTAGGTATTTCATGATGGCCTCCATCTTTGTGGGATCTATCTTGATCTCCACTCCACTTATCACATACCCCAAATAGACCAAATACTTATGAGAAAAATCACATTTCTTAAGGTTAGCCAACATTTGGGGCTTCTTTAAAGTCTCTAACACTTGCATGAGATGTGATATGTGCTCCTCTCAGGTAGCACTATAAACTAGTATATCATCCAAATAGACTATAACAAATGAGTCTATATATGGGTGTAATACATCATTCATCAATCTTATAAATGTAGTTGGTGCATTACATAAACCAAATGACATAACCAACCATTCATACAAACCTTTCCTTGTCTTGAAGGTAATTTTGTAGGTGTCTTCTTCCTTGACATGTACCTGGTGGTATATGTTGATGTTTTGGTAGCTGTGGGAGGTATTAACCTCCAGTATAACCTTTGTGCTTAGAGTAGAATATTCTGGAAGCAAGGGAACCATTAAACATATGTGGAATTACCCTAGAAGAGAAGTTATCCCAAGGAGAATAGTATTAAAGAAATAAAAGGCCCCAAAAAGAGAAGTCGGCCCCACCTGGAAAAGTCACTTGGACATGCTAGTATAAATAAGTAGGCGACCTAGCTCATTTGGATACACTCACTCACTCAGCCAGTGCACAATTCTAAGGAGAAACAACTGCAGTAGAAGGAGGCACACATCTAGAGAGAGTAGTGCAACAATTGTCGTGGAGTATTCTCAGTCTTTCTGGTATCTCTCTTGTGTACTTCTGTTGGTAAAGGTACACTTCTATTAGTAGAGGTAGATTCTCTTGGTATTGTGTTGCTGCTGCAACAATTGTATTTCTGGTTAGGGTTTATCTATTGGTTCTCGAGTGGACTTGTCAAAATAATTCTATCTAAGAAAATGTTATTGTGCTTGGGGATGGCATGTGTAAGTGCCTATGGTTGGGTGAAAATGATCTGACATTTTCTATGGTTAAACGAGCATACCGAAATTTTAACAATATCTTAATTTGGGATCCAACTTGGTGAAATATTTTGTGTGTTGCAACTGATCTAACCGATCATCGATCCTAGGAAGAGGGTATCAATTTTTTAGTGTAATATTGTTCAATGCTCTATAATAGATACACATTCACCAAGTCTCGTCCTTCTTTGGTACACTTATGATAGGTGAACCACAAGGTGAGGTGCTTGATCGAATCACACCTTGCTCCAACAACTGCTTCTTCACTTTATTTGCTTCTAGAATGGATTGGTTGTTGGGTATGTGTTATATTATTTACATGACTAGACCTAGTGTATGTGTTTCTCTGGGCACACGAGGTGTCATAGGAGGGAAATTTTTTTTTTGGCGTTTTTGCATATGTTTTTAGTGGTTTTTTCGACACATGGTTTTCATCGATGGATTTCTAATTCTGGTTAAGGAATTGGGGTTTTTGACTAATCCGGGTCATGGATTACGGGTTTTGGATGCCATGGGATCATATATATATATATATATATATATATATATATATTGTAAACAATGAAGAAGATGATGAATATAAGATTAGAGGTGTGACTCTAAACAGGTCGCTGGTTTTCCTGGTTTGGGTTTCCAGGGTAAAAATATTTGTGTAATGTGTGTGTGTGCCAATATATCTTTTCTGTTTCTTAAGAATCCAATTGCAGTAATTTATTGTACAATGTTAAAATCTACACTATCTATACAACCTAGTATTCGACAATGAGGATTCTAGCAATAACTGTATTTCTTTCTCCACTTCCCTCTTGGGTGGTATCCTTTTAGGCTCCTGGAACACTCTTTTTTATGTCTGTATCAGCTCCTCCACCTGATGTTTCTACTCTTTAGTAAACCCCTATATGAATTCCTTTACTCTTATCAACTCATCCTCAGTTTGATTTTATCTTAAGAAAAGTAAAACCTATTTATTACCGAAACTAATAAACTTGGCTTAGTTGGAACTTACCAGTGAGATATTTGACTTTCCTTTATTGAAATTGATAATGTAGTACTTCCCATCCTAGATTAGTCAGTATTGGTTGGCTCTCTGCATGAATATTGCATCCTTGATATCCTTGTAGGGGCTTCAAAACACTACTCCACATACGTCAAGGGGTACTATGTCCAATTCCACTTCATCAATAAAATAAATACTTACACCAAATTTAATCTTACACTATTTTGTTACCTTGATCTCTACATCCTTGTTTACCCATCCCAATGGATATGGGATAGGATGATCATGAACCTCCAATCCAAGCTTGTTGACTACATCCACTGTTATGCGATTAGCCTATGAACCAATCAAATGGGGTGTCTATCTTGGTCTTCTTGACCTAGATCTTGATGTGGAAGAGTTTGGTCATATCTTTCTCTTCCTAGTGATCAATGATACTCATATTCACCTCCTTCTGCATTGATGTGCAGACAATATCCTCATCCATATTGGAGATGCTTTGAACTTGATTTCTCGAATATGTGGTTAGTAGATTATTTTTCTTTGCATCCTTTTTTTTGTTCTTCGAGTTCAACTTTGGATGTAGTTTCCAACACTTTTTCTCAATGTGTCCATCAATATTGCAATGGTTATAATGGTTGCCAGGATCCTTGCATTGATGTGTAGTGGCTATTGTATTATTATCATTTTCCCCTTTCCACTTCTTCTTCCCCTCCTTGGAATATTCCTAGTGCTCTTTCTGCTTAGAGCCACTTGGCTTCCCTTTTTTGTTTCCTATATTTTCTAGATACTGTGTTGGTACACATGCCTCGTCCATTGTCCTTTGCTTGAAAAACATCACTTGATTTCGTAGATGGCTATGTAGATCCCATATATACTGGAGGAGTACATTTGGGTTCTTGGGAGAGATACCCAACAAAATGACCATCTTTCTAAACTTGGTGGTGTACTCCTATACACTCTACCCTTGCTTCTTGATGCAGGAGCATCCTTCTTACAAATTATTGTACAATTTCCTAGACTAGGAGGTCTTGTGTTTTTAAGGGAGTTGGTTACCAAAGTCTTGATTTATTTGTAGTTTCTTATGTTTTGAGTGGCTTGATTGAGACATATGCGTGTGAGGATATAATTGTAAATGTTATCGGATATGTGATAACATGAGAGATATTAGGCTTGTGAAGATATCATGAGGATCTTAGGGATTAGGAGATCCTAGAATAGGGATTTAGTTGATTGAAAAGTGGATCAGAGAGGATCCTTAGGAATCTGTTGGGGATTTGTTGGATCTGAACTAGAAACAATTCAAAATCCCTTTGTATATTATGGTAAGCCTTAGAGGAAAAAAGAAGGCTGGCAAGACATAGAATATTAGGCCATATATTGAGCAAGGGGCCAATTAAATGAATTATTATGATTGAATCCTGTTGATTTAATCTAGGAAAAGGAAGGCCTACGAGCCTATGTAATTGTATGTACAATAAGTGCACATTTAATGAATGAAAAATTCTCTGTTCGAGAAGATCTATGCATTTGGAATTTAAGTGAATCTTTGTCTCATAATTGACGAACAAGTGTATGTTAGATTGTGTGTAATTGCAAGATAAATAATTGACTCTAGGTTTAAGGAGGAAAAAATCTTAAGACAAGCTCTCGACGCAATCCTATAAACTAAACCAGATTGCAAAAATGTCCCAATGATTATCAATCACTGTAAAGGATTGATGATCCTAGTCTATTCGTAATTGGGTAGCTATTGAGGTTAAGGTAGCTCACGCAACCATGGTGGAAGAAGCTACATGAGCCATCAATCTATGGAAAGAATAGATCGTGACCGTCGAAGGATGAAGTCAACCTTTGAAGAAGAAATCTACAAAAACTGTTAGATATGGGAATTGCAGAGAAGGACCATCAGATCAACATCAGATTAAGTCCTGACCTTTGGATCAACACAAGTAAGATCTACGGTGGGGAGAAGTTGCAGAGATCAAGAGAAGAACTAACATCCGTGCATGTTTAACCTCCATAATCCTCCTACACCGTCGATCTGTAGATTCATAAAGATCAACGATTGGCATCAATTCCACTACCAATGAGCAGTTCTATTGCAAAACTCGGGAAAGAAGATAAATTTCGTGCTAGTCGGGACTTTGCAATCGTACTTGATCGTAGATCTCCACACCAGTTCAAGCACAACTGTCAAATCCTCAATGTGAGGTTATCACCTGAAAGAGATGAGTGAGGTCATAGCCCTCGGTCACATGGGTCAGAGTTAAAGATTCTTCGGACTAGAGCTTAGGGAAGGTATTGGCGCCTTTGGAATAAGCACTTGGTCATGTAAGTGGTCCTATGGCCAAAGAGATTGTTAAATAGGAGAGATCTTGGATGAAGTGAAGGGAGCTTTGACATAAGTAAATGTAAAGGTAATACAAAGGAGTCAGAAATTGATCATGTTAGTGATCGAACCAGAGAAGCTCAAACGATCCTTGACACCCCTATTTTGGGGTTTACAATGCAATTACAACAAAAGACTGCATAAAAGGGTTTTAGGACGGGATGTCCTGCATCAAGTGGTATCATAGAAATTAAAAACTCTTCGGGAGGCAAATCAAAGAAAGGTTTATGCTCTTGAAAGTGATTTAATGCAGTAAATGTACCTACAAATATAATTTGTTAGACAACTAGTAGGAAGTCAAAATTAGTTGTAATAACATAGAAGGCATTCAAATTGTTGAATTTGATAATTGCAGAAAAAGGAGATCTGGCAATAAAGTCTGACAGAATAAAGAAGACAAATAAAGTGTGCTTTGTGTGCAATTGACATAGACATTGCAAATAAAGGGAGAGAGGATCATATTATAAATTTGACAGAAAAGGCATGGTTAAAAGGAAATTTTCTATTCAAGCGCATTGGATGTGGAAGACAAGATCATGAACAAATATTGTAGGTATTATTCATGTTTCTATGATAACTCTGGTTTTAATATTTTTTTGCAGATTGCAGGTAGCAGACAAAGAGGGTGTTAGCAACATTACAACTGAGAGGATCTATAATAGAGAACCAATTGTGTTCTTAAATGAGAAGAGCATGTGAGCTCTTAAGTAGTGGCATAATCTGAAGAATTCCAACAAATGTTGGATAGGGATGACAAGTGAGTGTTCTCAAAAGGAAGTGAAAGTTGCAGAGCCTAAAAGAGCAGAGGTTGCTCAAAGAGTGGTTTAGAGGCAGAGAGCCAGAGAATACCAAGAGGCCAAGCTCAAGGAGATATCTTTATGAGGTATGAAAGGCATGTATGGATACTTGCTAAAGGTGAGGGCTTAGGTGCATTCCACAAGTGAACAAGATGGAGTTCACAAAGGAAATTAAGACAATGACTACTGGAGATCATTGTAGAGGTTCAAAAAGAGGCCATGAAAGGTCAAATCAAGACATATTTGATAGAAGATTCGCTGAGATAGAAGTACATCTAGAGGTGATGGAACAATTGCTACAAAGAAAGGTGGATGCAAAACAGAGAAGAGGATGGAGTATGAAGAAGGTAGTTTGATGGCCAGTGGCATAGTTATTCGTAAATAAACTGAGGAAAATCCTAATGGAAATGAAGCATAGATCGAATGATTTAAATAAGAAAGAGAAACCAAGAGGAGCTGAGTTTAGATTTAGGCCATTGACAGAAAAATAAGGATTTCACTATTGTAAACCAAAGAAAGGTGACATGCTTGGAGAGGATGATGTTGAGAGAAGATTTATTGTGGATCTTATAGATTGCTTGGAGAATGAAGAGGAAGAGAGACTTGCAAGAAGTCTCATGAGCTCTTTGAAGAGTTCATATCAACATATGGATATGTTGACAAATAAGGCTGAAAGGCCTAATGTTTTTATTTCTGACATATTGTGTGTGGTTGCAGATTTAGCAAGTGAAGCTGTCAACATTCGAAAGGAAGAAAAATAAATGTATAAAAACATTTCAAGCAGGTAGGATCAGAAACTCATTCTGATAGAGGATGAGGCCACAATGCCTCATGAGGACAACTAAGGTGGATCCCATATGCATGTTGCCAAAGAAGCAGATGAAGAACAATTATTGAAAACTATTATACAGGTTAAGGAAGATGAAAACATGCTTTCTAAAAACATGAAGGAAGGACATGGACAACATTTGGTCAACAGAGAGAATGAAGCATCATTAGGTGGTAATCACTGTGAAGTACATACACAAGTAGTGGATGCAATGACTTAAAGCAAGTTGCATAACTCTGTTGAAGAAAAGAACCTGAGGATATTGACTCATACAGATAGTCAAAACAAGAACAAGAGGAAGAAGCATTCAAACATAATGTTTACCAAGTGGAATGAAGAGGTGATGCCCAAAGCATCAAATGAGCTCATAGAGTCTCGAGTTTTTAAACATGATGATTTATTTGTGAATTATGCAAATTTTAATGAGGAGAAACTGTCTTGTGAAGACAATGTCATTGAAATTCCTATTAATGGGATTTTGAAAGGAAATCTGATAATATAAGGAAGAAATT
>ML797069.1:33470-58409 GCA_009831015.1 Picea engelmannii
GTATGACATATTCAGTAATAAAATCAAGAGTGAAGGTAAGAACCCTCTGTGAGGCTGACTAGATCACACCAAGCTCCTCATCCTGTGAACTAAACCTCAAGGACTACCTTACTCGATTCTCCTACAGGACTTATTATCATAAAAAACCTACAAAATCACAATAATCATCTCTCTTTGTTATGATATTAATTGCCCTCTCTATATCTCTCATCTCACACCTGTTCATATCTATCTCTCTGTCCTATACCTCCTAGGTCCTTATTTATATTATTTTGTCGGCTTGTAGCCGTTACAATCTTGTCCAAAAACCTAACCCTATCATGGTTATGCTTGTTTTCCTATGTGCCACATTGCTTTTCCTCATGCATGCTTCTTTTCCTTTTTTTTTCTGCTGCTTTCTTTCCACCTGTTGCACGCGATCCAAAATTAGGTCTTCCTTTCCAAAAATAGGTCTTCCCCAAAACTAATCTTTCTCCAAAAATAGGCCTGTGCCCAAATTAGACTTCCTTCTCAAAATAGGCATGTGCCCAATAGGCCCCCAACAATGACATGTGGCTCGTCCCGAGCCACTCAAGTGGTGCGTGCTCCCTGTACCACCTTTTCCAAACTGTGAAACTTCTATGCTAGTTCCTTTCCTTTTTCCCTCATCTGCGCAGCTTTGTCTGTTAGCGCCTCGACTGTCTGGGCTATTATCTCTTCCTGTAGTAATGTTGTGCCCTCTGATTGTGCCTATGATGTGCTCATATTCTCTTCCTCCAGCTGTGCAATCATCTGTACTGCTTGTTCCAGGAGGGGTTCCAATTGGGCTTGTCTTTCTTGCTTGTTTGTCTGCGTTGTCTTTAACTCTATCTGTAGAGTCTTTCATTTGTTTGTCTGCGTGGTCAAAGCTGAAAGTCAGTAAGGCTACAATTTTATCTAATAGACGAACTCAGCTTCAGTATGCCTCTAAATTACCCGAATCCCCTGCATTTGTTAATTCCGAAAGACATAGAACAAAGAAAAAACATGATATTACTGAACCATAAACACCCTCTGAAAGTAAAAAGCGGCTGATAGTGCTATTCTCCCCTGATACCTCTGAAGCTCCAGTACACGATACTGAAAATACAAAGGAAGAGGAAGACAAGTGTATGGAGAAGCCAAATCCAGGTAAGGAAAAGATGGAGTATATTGAGTCAGAACCAATTGCAGACAAACCTCCTAGCCCTTTTCATTTTGAGCTGATATTGGATGAAGACCTCGACTCTGATAGAGTCGAGGAATTCATTGTTATACCAAGAATCAAAGACAAATATTTAGCTAACCCTTCTCATTCAGATCCTATGACCAAAAATTGCTAACCTGGAGGAAGCTCCTATAGTGGGAACAGATTTCCAGCCAAGTTCAACTTGGAGCATGTCACGATTATTAAAAGAAGTTCACAGATGGGCAAAAGGTGTTGAAGACTTTGGGAAAATTCCTGAGGAGGAAGAGATTGTTCCAAAACATGATGTTCAAGACCTCGTTGGTAACCCTGCAACTGATGTTCTTGAATTTCAACATCCTGTAAATAGTGAAGACCTTGTTGAAAACCTTGTTAACTCTGTTTTGAATGTTGTTCAAGGTTCTGTTGAAAATGAAGTTGAAGATTGTAAGAAAACAGAAGAAGCCCATGAGGTACATGAATCAATGTCTACACCAATACAAGAGAATGTTGATGGAAATTCAGAAGGTTTTTCTCCTATAGATGCTGATTCTCGAAGTGAAAAAAGATGTATTTCCCTTGGCAGACTAGTAAGAAGAAATGTGCGCCTAAAGGAGAAACTTAAAGAATATGAAGTTCTTAATAGGCATATAGAAACACAAAATGAGTTGAGAATAATCCAGAACACCCATCTGAGAGCTAAGGTAGAGCGGCTAAAAGGAAGGTAGACGGAGTTTCTTAAGAAGATGCAGAAGATTGAGAAGATTGCTCATCAGAGACAAGCACAGATCAGAAGATTAAAGAAGCAAGTTAGACAGTTGAAGATACAAACAGTTCCTAGTTTCCAAGTTCTCATTAATTCCCCTGTTCCTAGTCCTGTCGCATGAGGACATGTAAGTAGTTCAGCCCGGGGGAAATGTTGGGCCATGAATATGACCTCTATTTTTGCATATCTTTGACTTGTTTTTCACCTGTTCTGCACCAGTTACCAGCATCTTATATCTCCTTTTGAAAAACATCTATCTATTTTGCTACATTTCTAGCCTATATCCTTTTGCCCTGCCTAACCATGTTTCTAAGGTAAAAATATCCTCTTTTAATACATTTTGCAAATGTTTTAATCTTTTGAATGTTAATTAAAAGAATGCATACTATGATTAATGAACTAATGCAATATTGGGATGCATCTCTTTTGACTGCTCTATTGCATATTATCACATGTTGACGCGGCCTCCTTTTTTCTCGTGAAGCTTCAAAAAATTTTGATACCACTTCAACATACAAGATGGACTCCTATTCAAAGAAGAACGTATGCAGAGACACATTTAATGGAAGTTGTTATTAGAGGCGAATCTCATGACACTTCGTGTCATGAGATCGCCCATTCAAGTTTATTATGTAATTAATATTCTGCATGGCTTTTCCATTTTTAGCATTGGTAGTTAGCTTAGATGGAGGATCGCAGATCCAAAAACGAGGATTAAAAACATTATAAAACGATGGGTCTGCCCCGGTATGAAGGCAACGATTGATTTTGAAAAACTCGACTGAGACTTTTGCTTAATAGAATGATGCTGGTTTTCTCTCTGAATTGATGTCTGGTTAAAAATTGAACACATGGATTAATCGTTTCTGCAATAGTTGTTGAATGGATATGGTAGCGTAGATCGTTCTTTTCTGAAACGTTATCAGGGATCTCTGTCTCTGTGGGAGGGCCCACCATCATAGGTAGACGATCTCTCCATTTTATAGTAGATATACAAAGTAGATGTTGATTGTCTTTTCTGTAGAAATAATCACTGTAGAAATTGTTCCATGGTTTTATGATCTAAATATGCAATTGTTAGATTGAATTCTGTTATAATTTAGATCGCATGGCATTGTAATTATGTAGCGTAATCTCTGTGCACAGAGCGTAGGATAGTTGACAGATAGATTTGAATAACCATATTTTGTATAATGCTTTGTAGATTGAATCATCAATTTGCCAAATTCGTAGATCGAACTATATGATAGAGATAGTGAATGGTAGAATTAAATAGGTTTTAAATTATTTCATAAGGCTTGGATCATTTGAATTCCTGTTAACATAGATAGATTCACGCATGGTAGTTGAATTTCAATGAATTTAGTTGGTAGTCTGTAAGTTTAAAACCAGGACGTAGAAGGAAGTCTGATTAGTTTTTATCATTTACTTTTACACAGGTAGGTTGAAGGAAATTGTAGAGTTAGTGACTTAGATTGAATTTATAGTTAGTGGATAATTAGTGGATTTGATTTAAGAGTTAGTTGTGATTTTGTAGATTAAGAAATGACATCAGGATAACATAGATTAAATTTATCCTGACAGTACAATCTCATAGGATTTCCCTTTCGTAGGAAATAGATTTACATTTAAAAATATAATAGAATTGTTGTTAGTATTCCGTACCCATTTCGCACTAGTTACTCTGTTTTGTATTTGTTCAACACTGTTATGATTATTTCAGTTAATTAGAAGTTAATCAGGTTTAATATTCCCTTTTTGAACAATGAATTTTAAATCTTTATTTTTTTTAGATCTAGATTCATAAAGTATTTCTCCACTAGCACCCACAAGTAGATGAATAAAAAATAGAAGAGAATTTGGTGATTAAGATTAAAACATTTATTTATGCATTTCTGATAGATGAATTGTGAATTAATAGATGATAGAATAGGATAGGAGTTCTGATTAAAAGTTAAAATAGAATTTAGATGATTTCAAGGAAAGCTTAGAGTTATGTTTGATATTTAAATTACATTTCTCTAGTTTGGCATAGATTAAATGGTTTGCTTAGCATTAGCTGTAGACAGTGTATGGTTAAAATAGAATAGATGAAATTAATGGTTAAATATCCTTTCCTGCATTTTGAAAGTAGAGGGTTTTATAGATAGAGTAATTTGGCTTCTTTTGAATAGTTTTTAGAAAATTCATACCCACACATATAGTGTAGCAGCTCTAAGATTACCAACCCTAGTCTAACAATTTAATGTTTTCAGGTCATTAGAAAAGTGATATAATTTCCCTTCTACCTATGTGTTGCATATTTCTAGAATATTTTGTAAGACCTTAACAAATGATGGATCATTCAATAAATTAACACAGGATTGCAGAAAAGTATTTATGGTACTTACTTGCTCTAAAGGTTGTCCTTCACTCGTATTTTCCATTGAGGAGGGCATCTCATACATTGGTGAGTTTCAAGTTTGTTGCACGATTGATGTAGGTGCAACATTTTGCTTGAGAAAATCCTGTCTGGCCTCCTTAAATGTTTCCTTTTATTTTAGTGCATCAACTGCTTCTGTGGCTCAGTATTATTCTTAACCCATTGGTGTTGCGTTGGATATTGTTTTGTTGCATCAGTTCCTGTCTTGGTTTCTCCTCGAGTGACCATATTGATGTTTCTCCCATCATCCCTGGCTTCTGCATAAATCCACTGAACATTCTGGTTGTTCTAGTTCCTTTTTTATTGGATCTTTCCCAAGAGTGTTGGACAATCTTCTTTGTCATGGTCTGCTACGCGACAATACATACATGTCGCTGATGAAAGTGGACAATCCCTTGCATAATGTCCTGATTGTTGGCAGTTGTGGCACAATACTAGTCCTCTGCCTTGTCCAAATCCTCCTCTTCCTCATCCTCCACCTTTGTATCCACCTCGATCTCCTCGTGGTGTGTTGTACTGAGGTACCTGGTTATACTACACAGGGTTATACCGTGGCTGTGCATTATTTTATTGTTGTTGCACATTGTTGTATGGTGGTGGTACCTAGCTGAAATGAGGTGCAAATTTTTCTGTCATAATTTATTCTTTCACCCTATAAGTATCTGAAGTTATTTCTCTCATCAGCTCCATCATTCTACAATCCTTATCATCATGACCCACTGACTTGAAAAAATTGCAATATGAAATTTTGGGTATTGTCATATACTTCTGCATCATTGGACAATGATATGGATCATGCCCATGTATTTTACAAATATTGCACCATGGTCCTCATGTTTGCAAGGGGTTTAGTACACTTGTTTCCATATACTACGCAAAAGTTGGACATTCATTTTTATGGTGTCCTTATGTCCTGCATAGGGTAGACCAAACAACTTCACTTTTCTCTTTTCCCTTATTCTGGTTAAGTTGAAATGTTAGATTATTCAGATCCTCCTTCAGCTCCTCTATTGATGGATCTGTTTTTTGATACTGGTTCTCTTCCATTTGTAGGGATTCATGCAGAGCCTCTGCCTGAGTTTGGAACTTCTGTTGTCTTAATGTGTATTTCAAGTGTGGTAACAATGAGTTCACAAAGAATTGCCTATGTTGCATGTCATTAATTGTATATTTAAACTTACCTTTCAAAAATTTGAACCTATGATCAATCTCCCAAACAGACTCAACTGGTTTTTACCTGATTTTAATCATTTCATTCATGTACTGGTCTTCTGAGCTTGGCTTATGAAATTCATTTACCAATATTTTTTTCACGTCTGCAATAGTCTTTGGTACTCCTTGTGGACTGTTTACATCTAGGCTCACGTACCAGTCCAATGCATGGTCTCTTAGTGTGATAGATAACTATGCGAGTTTTGAATCCTCATATGTGATATTCTTTGCTTCCCAAATATTCTCACAGATGAATAAGTGTTTTTTAGGGTCCTCTGATGCCTCTCCCCGAAATTCTGGTAATCTGGTCATGGGATCATGTCCTGCCATTTTGAATTATGTTGAACTACTGCCTCAGTGCGATGTAGACAATTGACTGTTACTTCCTAAATTGGCTCCCCTAGTTGATGCTTCTTGATTGGATCTTTGTCATGTTTCTTTTCTTCCACTAAAATTCTGTTATCTAAATACTGGTGTTTTTTCTGGTGTAGTAGTCACACATGGGGTTGTAGGTTCCACACTGACGGTGATATGGATTGGAGTTTTGCCTTCTGTTCCTAACCTTGGACCTCCTGTTTTCCTTTCATACGTTGCACACAAGATTTCCTCAATCTACTCCACATCCTGGAGATCCTCTACCTCCTCTTTTCTACTTGCCAAGCCCTCTCTATCAGCTATGATTGTGTTCTTGTTATTCATTTTATAGTGGTAGGGTACGTCGTTGCGCGTCTTTCCATCTTTCGCCATTATATTATTTATTTGGTATTCTTCCATCATGATTGGGTTAATGACCTCCTTCTTCTTTCCCTTATCCATCTCCTCTTCCATATCTAAACCTCCTGTCAGTGCTTCCCCCCTTCCCCCATGCACGCAGGGAAGTTTGGTTGTCTGATTCCATGGTAATCACTCCATTGTCATACAATAAAATCTTGATTGAAGTATATAACGATCTGATGTACCTACCTCTGGGTCCTTCTAGAAAATCCTTCTTTGTTGCGGTGTAAGACTTCGCGGTATCTACTACAAATTCAGTGACAAACCCTGCAACAATACTGTCTAACTAGAAATCTACTGCGCGCGTAAATTTGTTATTAACTTGATGTAACTGGGCGATCTCCACAAGATTCCACTCCTGTTGTCTGACTCGATTTGTAGGGTGGTTTTCCTTTAACCTAATAACCACTCCTGCAACAAATGCAGGAAATCACAGAAAAACACCTCATGCAAGTCGTTAAACACATATTTGTCGAGATATTTGCGCGGTGTTAACTTAGGGTTTATGTTGTCCTTCTGCGCAAACTCAAGTTCTTTTGTTTTCAACCATCTTTCAATATCTACTTTCGTTGGATTCCATGGCCTGAACATTCCCTTCTATACTTTCATTCTCCACGCGTTTCTTCCACGGATCCCGTCCACTCAATCCTGTGCAGTTCCTGCCAGCAACATAACCATTTGTTGGTTGTTTCTCTCTTACTTCTTCTTGGGATGACCCATGTTTGGATCTCAACATGTTTCCAACAAAACCCTCAAAACTATCGACCCTCCTTGTACACCAGAAGGCAACACTATGCATAGGGTGCACAACATAGTCGCACCCGAGATAACTTTTATGGGTGACTGCAATACTCAAGTGTTTTCAGTCTAGGAGTGAGTGGGGATCTGGGGTTGTTTTCTTTTTTCTTCCTTCCATATGCATTATCCTTTTTAATTATTCATGTACTTATATTATTTATTTATCTTTAAACCTATGCATGCATGATGAAATATCTAGTTTAACCATTCATTCATAGCTAATGATCAACAAAAAGTAAACATTCATTAACAATCACACATAACACAAGGTTTATCGTGGTTCACCCTCTCCCGGGGCTACGCCCACAAATATATGACTTCTCTGCTATTTTATTTAATTTGCTGCAAACTCTTGTGCTACGCGCATTACATCTTCTATAATACAATCAAGAGTGAAGCTAAGAACCCTCTGTGAGGCTGACTAGATCACACCAGGCTCCTCAGCCTGTGACCTAACCCTCAAGGAATACCTTACTCGATTATTCTACAGGACTTATTATCATCATCAACCTACAAAATCACAATAATCAACTTTCTCTATTATGATATTAACTGACCTCTCTATATCTCTCATCTCACACCTGTTCATATATATCTCTCTGTCCTAGACCTCCTAGGTTTTTATTTATACTATTTTATCGGCTTTTAGCCATTACAATATTGTCCAAAACCCTAACCCTATCATGGTTAGGCTTGTCTGCCTGCGTGCCACATTGATTTTCCTCCCGCATGTTGCTTTTCCTTCTTTTTCTACATGCTGCTTTCTTGCCACCTATTACACGTGCTCCAAAATTAGGTCTTCCTTTCCAAAAATAGGTCTTTCCCCAAAACCGACCTTTCTCCAAAAATAGGCTCGCGCCCAAATTATACTTCCTTCTCAAAATAGGCCTGCACCCAACATGTGGTAAATGATTGGAATAATTATCATGTATTTACTGTGTGAAGGATCACTTAGAATTTTTGTTGTAACTAGGAGTCACATATGCATTGTACATCGATTTCATTGTACTAAAAATGTATGGATAACTTGTGTTTTTGCTACTGTGTTGTCTGGAAACCATTTTCATCTTTATCATGTTTTAAAAATTTAAAAGACAACCATGAAAAAGGGGAGTCAAATCATTGTGTATATACATGTTGTTTGTTCAAGGTAATTCCAAGCACCAAATGCGATACAAATCAAATGTGAGCATTGAGTATACATTTGCAGGAATATTGTGAAAATATTTTAGCCTTCTGTGATCCTTTGCTCAATTTCACATGCTTGAGGGATTACACTTTCTTGTAGATTTTGGCCATCATAGGAACACTATTGTCATTGTTTCCCTAGATGGAAGGTAACTTCGAAAATCCATATTGGATGCTGAATTTAATAGCTCGGATGAAGTTTTTAGCATTACCGATATTTAGAAAATATAAGATTTTACATGAGAAAACCAATTCAAAAATATACTCTTCTAAGGGAACGATAAAAGTGCTTGACTAATTACATTGTTATTCCATGTATACATGTTCTACAAATGTGTATTTGATCCTACAAATGGTGTTGAAATGGCACAAAATGAGTATCAATGAGATCTTTGGAATTAGATGAATCTATTGAAAATTGGTGTTTCTTTATTTGATCCTATAAATGGTGGCAAAATGATGCAAAATAACTATGCCACATTTATGAAAGTAGATGAATCTATTGATAACCAATGTTTGTTTATTTGGGATTTTTCAATTGTATTTAATTGGAATTTTGTTATAATGCATTTATCTCTCCTTGAACTGAGTATTATGTGATGTAAATGTTGTGTCGCTCCAACAATATTCTACAGTTTCATTGTTACATAAATGTTTTCAATAAAAGATTCTATTTTCTTTATTATGTCTTAGAAAAGTATTTATATTAGTATTTTGTGCTCAACAATTTCAGTATTGTAGTATGATATGAACAATATCAACTCAACTAAGTCCCCTATCATGCACAAGATGCAAGTTATGAGTGAGCAAATATACAATCTCAGCTAAGTCCCTTGCCATTACCACGATGCAAGTATTTATGGTTGGAGAATTTGCTTCAACATTGAAGTTACAATTATCCTTTAACTTTATATCAAATCTATCTCAACACAATCTAGAGTAGGATCTTTCAAAATCCTTCTCAATTGTTATGGTAGAGTTCATGTTCTCATTGTTGTTCTTTCTTAATATACAATCTTAAAAGAGATACTTGTACATGTAACTAAAATATTGTTTCTTTCCATTTATAAAAATGAAATACAAGTTTCTTAAAAAACAACTAGTGATTTCAACATGGAAGGGCTACTGATCTAATTGTTTACTCAAATAGTAATTCATACAAGGCCATTTCTTATACAAATTGAGGGATCTCATGCACCAAAAGCATGCATCCATGGTGTTGTCAGTGTAAATAATAATACATTGATCTCTCCAGTTTGTCCACTCCTAACATAGGCAAGGATTTAACTTCCATGAAACTCTTTCTCTTGTCTGTGTTCAGATTGTTGCACCTCCATTCATTGGGATTTAAATTTAAAAAAAATAAAATAAGACAATTTGAGAGTCAATAATCCCACGACCTTCACATGTAATGGTTAAGAACATGTGTTTCCTCTTAAAAAGTCACAGGTTCAAATCCAGAGGGGGTAGGGTATGTATACCTTTGTAAACTTTACAAGTCAAATGATTGATATATATATATATATATATATATATATATATATATATATATAATGTTTTCAAAAGAAAGAAAAACATTTAATCATGAGATACTCATTACTCAACGTGCACTACACATAGGGTATTTTATGGCCATAAGTTGTATGTATACGAGTGGCATCATTTTAGGTGCACCATGTGTAAGGAAACATGACGTCCTTCATGGAATCATGACGTACATTGATGCGCATCCTAGGATGTAATGAGAAAATGCCATTTCATAAAGAATTGGCCCAACCTTTCAAATTCAATGACAATTTTTAAGGAGTGAGGATAAAGATCATTTAACATGAGTGACACCTTGAATAACACTAACTCTATGAATGACTTCATGGTAATGGGTTTGCTTTACAAATGGCTTTATGTTAATGTCTTTGTCTCTGCAAATGGCTTCATGGTAATGGCTTTGCTTTGCAAATGGCTCCATGGTAATGGCTATGTTGGTTGGGTTATTCTGGAAAGCGTTACTTGAATGGTGCTCCATGTCGAATGTGAATACCATTGGTAAAGTATATATTATTTTCACAAATTTTGTTAAGTTGGAATTTGTGTTTAATAATATTTATTTTTGTTAATTTTTTATTATTTATTTATTTATTTATTTTTGACAAAGTTAGGGATGTTAATAAGTTTATTTTTGGGACATTATACATTGTAGAAATAAACTTTTTTAGTATGTTATAGTTTTTTGGTAGATTAATGAGAAGGGAAAGTAACATTTTTGGTATAAAATTTAGTAAAAATAATTTTGGATTGATGAAATTGAAGATATTGCTAAATCTATTTTTTATTAAAAACAATATTTTCATCAATCCAAAATTGCAATTTGACAAAAACTACCTAACCAAACTCCAACGATGACAAAACAAAAAAATCCAAAATATAAAATATTTAATTTTTTTTTTTTAATATAGTTATGCGAAGAAAATTATTTTTCCAAACACTTTATCTTATATTAATTTTATAATCAACTAAAAATTTGTATTTACAAAAAAACTTCAATTTTATAACAAACATGCTTTGTAAAAATATCTATTTTTCTTTCCTTATATATTTACTCCGAAAGGTGTATACCTATTGACAATGGGCACAATTAATCACCTTTTAATCTAAAATTTTAATCTGATGGCTAACAATTGAAGATGCTGGCATATTCTTAGTTGTCCTCCCAAATCAATGAATGCGATTTACTCTTCATAACTTCCTTGTATTTTTGAATGCATCAGTTAACCTGTTTACTTTTTAACATTAACCTAATCATATTAAGAAATTACTGTAGCACTATATGATTGCCACGTTTAAATGATTAACCTTTGGGATTACCAAGTTTGGATTTTCTCAGCTGTAGGTGCGTTTCATTTTCTGAGCGTTTCATTTATGACTTTCCTCAACTATCAGCGCGTTTCATTTTCATTTTCTGGCTGTTGGCACGTTTCATTTTTATTTTCTGGCTGTTGGCACGTTTCATTTTCTAGTTGTCCGCGCATTTCATATTGGATCATCAAATTCCAGTTGTCCGCGCATTTCATCATTCCAATTGCGAGAGAAAACTTTGACATCGCCTTTCGGCGTTCATCGACCACGATTTTAAGTGGCTGTGCTAGTTATATAAATCTAATATAAAACCAAATTGGTTTCAACTTTCCCACGATTTTAAAAGTTTTTATGCCATCCCTCTAATTCTATTTTATTTGGTTTCACTAAACATTATTATTATCCATGCCCAATAAAAATCCATCTATGAAAAAATATATATACACAGATCAATTCCATGAGAGCATACCTTGTCGTGGAGTAAGAAAATGAAATTAATGTCTTGAAAGTGTCCAAACTATCTTTCCAAGGGAATCGGGAAAAACTTTAAGATAATGTAGATTAGCACTTTAAGAAAAAGTAAACTTATACAAATGGTATACGGTTTCAATGAATATGCATGCTTGTTTTGTTTTGGCTGATCTCTACTACTTGAATTATGCAAAGAAATTACCCATATCTATATTTGATGAAAAATAGTATGTTATTACTTGATTACACTATAATTAAATATATATTTTAATTTTTTTATCACAAAGTCATGGGAAGATGATTTTTTTTTGAAAGTAAAAACTTTAATATTGGTATTTTAGATATGTTTTTTTAATTGGGCTTAGTCTATTTATTAGACTTTTTATCTTCTTGATGTTCACACTCGTTCGGTTTCTGGTGACCTCTACCATCTCCATTTCCCATCACCTTCTTGGCGGTCAGACCCATCCCATCTCCAGTGCCATCTCTATCTCCCATAATTTTCTGACCTCCATTTTCTCACATGCATCTTTCTCCATTTCCTTTCGTCGCCTGTCTTCCACCATCATTCGTCTACTAGACAATGCCATGCCAGTCGCTTGTTTGCATGAGAGTAGGTCGACGTGAGTTAATGCGTTGCACCACCCTACTCCCGCCTTGGCCACATAACACATTCAAACTTTTTTCCTACTCGCCCGATCTTCTTTGAAGTCCTTGTCTCAAGTCCTCTATTTCCTCCAAATCCTTTGCTCCAGTCTTATGTTTCCTCCAAATTGCAAGACATAGGAATAGTACGAGAGCTGAGTGTTGGTCCATTTTACTTTGAAGGCACTCTGATGCTAAGTGCGCATTCTCCAACAACAATTTGGGTGAGCAACATCGAGGGGTCGGGGAAGTGTACTAAAAAGGAGTGGGAGAAAGCAGGTTCCCATTTTGCAGCGATTGTCAAAGAATTTTCTTAATCATCCACCGAGGTATTCCTAATTCCTTATTCTCTTTTTTGAATTTTGTTATTTTAGTTATGATAAGTTTTACCATAGCTACTGAAAGATTGTCGGCTGAACTAAAGGCTATAATTGTTCAGGTGATTAAAGATGTTCAACAAATATATGATAATTATAAGGTTGAAATCGAGACAATAATCTGTAAATTGATCAAAGACAGTTTAGAGCAGTGACACTTTTTCTTATCATATTTTTAGTCAGTATGAATTTTTTGGGTTTTATATCCTACATCTAATTTTGTGAAATAAGTTATCTCCACTTAAAAAACTAGAGTCAATTTTGAGGGCGAGTGCAACATGTACTGATTTCAAAACTCTCCAATTGTCCGTAATCAAGATTTTGAAGTGTATATGCCCAAAGTCCACTTATAGTTATTTATGCAATTATTATTTTTCAATGCTCTTCTCTATTGTATTTAATGACAAGACTTGAAGTCATTACAACAATATACTCGTTATGAGCTGAACATGTCACTTATGGAATTGAACCTGAGTGGGGAGGATAACATCATTCCTCCCAACCACCCAAACTAAACCCAATTGCTTATGTACCCATGTTTGATATGGAGGAATTCATGTTAGTTTATATATTAACAATTTTTTTTGAGTCAATGATGAAAAGTAATAATGTAGTAAAATGTAGACTTGTTTTTTTTTTTTTTTTAATTAATTATTAAAATCGATCTTCATTGTGAATTAATAAATGTATTTCTCTCTTTTACCTTAATCACTAAAAACTATTTAAATATGAATTTACTTGAATTTTTGAAGGGTGCATAAATAGTTCTCACTTTTTGCCTTGCACCATTTTAAGTCATTTGAAGCAGCTAAGGGAGTTAATTTTAAGAGGTTTTCAATGTTATTGCACTAGGTAAAAATTAGTTTAGAATGGGGCTAGCAAGTCAATTATAGTTCCACTTATGCAAGAAAAAGAAATTAGATTTGAATGGGGTTAGCAAGTCAACTATAGCTTCATTTATGGAGGAAAAAAATCAATAAAATTAGTAATCACAATCCATATTGAACATCATAAAAATGAAAATGTTATTTAATAACTACTTAAAGTAGAAATACCTATATCCAAGTGGCGATGTGTCTCAACAAGCAACGATAAAATAGATAAAAGATGGATCTATGCCAAAAAAAAATGGATGAAGTGATATTCATAACTATTATAAAACAACATGTTTCAATTTTACAAGTAGTTTTCGTTTTTCATGTAGTAAGTATGTTATTCATGTATAAATTTTTGGGTTATTAAACATTTTTTTCCATAATATTATTTAGAGTAAAATCATTATTCATCTTTATTGAATATCTAGAATTCCGTAGTCTTATTCACTTTCATTAATCAATAGATCAAGATGAATATATACCATAAATATTGGATGGAGTGATATTCAAATTTTTTATAAAACAACACGTTTTAATTTTACAAAGTTTTTATGTAGTAGGCATGTTATTTATGTGTAAATGTTCAAGTTTATTAAATTGTTTTTTTTATAATACTATTTAGAATAAAATCATTATTCACCTTTATTGAATATTTAGAGTTGGGTGATCTTATTCACTTTCATTAATTGTGATTTGAAATTATCTTCAAAAAATTGTTGTACAATATTTTTATTTAACAATTTTACATGAAGTCAAGTTATATGGTTTAGGAGTCAATTTAATCTTGATTAACTATAATTTGAAATCTTGAAAGGTTGATTGACCATTTTAATGATTTGATGTAAATAAATTATTTTTTAATGTTGATCAAGACAATTCTAATTAGTGACGATGCAAATCTAAATAACTTGATGTGAATTAATTATTATTTATGAGAATATATATAGCAAATAAGTTTTAAGTTCAATTAATTTAATAATATTTTTATTTTTAAAGAAACTGAAAAAAAGGGTTTGTATTAAAAGGATGTGCCAGAGGCAAACACCAGTTAAAAACTATTAAAAAAAGACTCATCAAAATCGGAGATCAAGTCTTCTTGCTTTCTATCGTATGTAACATCTTTATACATATATATTCTGGTAGCCAGGCTACCATATATTTTGATGAAATGTCCTAATATCAAAATGCATGTAAAAACTTCAATTTGTTGTAGTATTGGCTGGTTCATCCTACATTTCTACCTGGATCTAAGCATTATCCTCATACTTTTTCAAAATACTTTTCACCTTGTTCCAATTTGGTTCCATTGTGTTATAGATTCCCAAATCCACAGAGTTGTTGTTTCAAAGCTTAAAATTCAGGAAACAATTGGCCAGAGGGCTTGAGATAAACTCTCCAAGAGGAGAGAGTGGGTTTAGAGAGAAACTGAGCACATAGGAGGAGGCCAGAGGGATTGAGATGATTAAGGAGACGCTGGTTATCAAGGGGAATTAGGAAAAAACCACTACAAAGCTGACTATAGTTGCTCTCGGGATAGGATTGGAGTATGAAAGGGGAGGGCAATGAGCAGGCGAGGATGATAAGACACTCAAGGGAAGGAAATGGAACAGAGGAGAGGGCCTTGAGAGCGCCCCAAATTTTCTGTATGTGACCTCGATGGAGTCTGGCGAATTCTTACTCCAAAAATACCATACAAACTTCCAAAATCCGAGAGGGAAACTAAGGCACTATGGAAATAAAATTCAGGGTGAGGGGAGAAAGTCCTTACTCTAATTTTGGGGTTCGATAATAGGAAAAATCCCATTGACTGAGATAAAATTCCAAGAGAGTCCACACACAACCAACTTAAAAAAAAAAAAAAAAAGGTGCACAATCAACACAAAAATAATGGAATTAGAGAACTCATGAAGTATATGGAGGTACCTTGTGACCAAGTGACGAATGTCAGAGTGATGTGCCTAATTTATGAGAGAGTATTCATCAATTGCTGAGCGAAATTCTTGTTCAAGCCACTACGCCGTGAAAATTGTAGCAAAGAAACTTCCCATTGCTCTCTGTGTTAGAAGCCAGACTGCACAAACTCTCAAGTTATGAGTGAAATAAATTGATATGGATAGTGGCTTCGACTTGACCTGGATGCAACACGAAATGTCCTTGCCTTTAATTGGAATCATAACCGAAATTAAGGAAGATGGTGGAGCCTTAATTCACCTTGTATTAACATGTAACCTTTATTTATCCTAGATCCAATATTAGCTTGCCTATCCGCCTCCAAATTAAGATCACATTTGATGTGATAGAGGGTTGTATTGTCAAACTTTTGAAGTGTATCTAAGATGCGTGACATAACACCTTTGAATACATTGCCTCCAATGATATTCCTATGGTTTATAGCTCTTATTACTAACATAGATTCATCACAAATAATGATATTTTTGACGTGTTTGAAGACGACCAAGTTGATGCCCGCGAAGAGAGCATAAGCCTCTACTTCATTGGTTGTTAGGTTTTTGAGACCACAGAAACATATGGTGTCAATTTGACCTCGGTGATTGTATATAATCTCCCTGCACCTGTCACCCTTGGGTTTCCTTGTGAAGCTCCATAAAAGAAACAATGTTGTCTTTCTGCATAACTTGCCAATTTGAAAAATCTGGTTTGTTGAGTCTTATCACCCAATTTGGAGATTGTTTTGGGAGATTTAAGGTCTGAGGCAAGCTGGATCCCATGATAAAGGGAATCATATGACCATGTTCAAGATTGTCCATGGGTTGGATGTTCCATTGGACTCGTTGTTTCATGTATTTTGAGAGAATAGCACAAGGTTTCAAAGCTACTTGTTTTGGATATTTTCTGTCATCTTCAAAGATCTTTTTATTACGGGCTAGTCAGATGCTCCAACAAATATATTTGGGGAGGGATTACCTATATATTTTAAAAATTGATTTGTGCTTGAATTCCCCAATGCAGTTTCATCCCCACCAAAGAAACAATTCTAAATTGGTATCGGGCCATCTTATCCGAGCACTGAAAGGGCCCAGAGGATAATACCATGTCTCTTTTACAAAGATACATTCTATGAAAATATGTTGAATTGATTCCTTTGCATTTTAACATAAGACACAATGGCAGGGCCCACTTATTCCTCTCTTTTTTAAATTCTTTGCTATAAGAACTTATTTATGCATTAGGAGCCAACAAAAGAAGTTGATTTTAGGAATACCATCAATATGCCAAACTTTTTTCCACTAGCTGGCTCAAGGATGTCCATGAGAGGATTTTGCTAATGTAAGATATCCTTTTTTGATAGTATAAAGTGAAGAACCCCAACCTAGAGCATCCATAACATTTTGATTTCAGGGAGCACATCCTTGCAAGGAAGTAATAAAATGATTAAAAAAAGGCTCAAGATGAGGAGGGGGTGGAGATCTTTCCATATTTCCCAGGAGCCATCTTGGGCCCATGATGGCAGGTCTTCCAAAGAGAACATGCCTTGCGCTTCCATCCAAACTCAGAGAGGGAGAATATGAGCAATATGGTCAAGTATCTCCAATTCCAAAATTTTATCTTCCCAAGGATTAACCATTTTCCCATTCCCTGGTATCCAATTCAAATTTTCAGATATGAGGGGTCTAACAGTGAGAAACAATTTAAAAATAGGAGACCCATTATTGACCTTTGGTTGAAGACATGATCTTCTTCTTCGTGATCGAGTGAAGTGTTTTTTCCATAAGGCTTACTTCCACTTCTCTATGCTACCAATGATTAACCTCCACAAAGTTTAGCTCCCATAACTTGGTTCATTAGTTCTGGCTCCCTTATGCCAAGTCCTCCATGGGTTTTGTTGTTGGTGACTTGATCCCAATTTATTAGGTGGAATTTTTTATTATTTGCTTTCCCACCCTGCCATAGAAAATTCCTTATTTTCATCGATATCCTTTTGGCTATACATTTATGATCCAAGATAGTGGAGCTTTGATAAATGAGAAGAGCAGATAAAGCATATTTGATGAGAATAACCCTCCCAGCTGGGGTTAACCATTGAGAGCCCCATTGATCAAGTTTCTTGATTATTTTGATCAATGATTTGTGTCCAGATCTAAGTATAAGAGGACTTTAAAGAGATTAGTATGCCTATATATCAGAAAGCATTCCAATTTTCCACCAAGGAAAAATGAAAAATCAGAGCTATGGATCTCATTATTCTTGGAGAGGAGTTCCATCCATATACTTAACACTTCTCGTTGTTAATATCCCCCCCTAAAGCGTCAATGTAAGAATCCAAGACCCTCTTGAATTTGGTAGATGTAATGATTGAAGCACCCCTAAGCAAAAGAGTATCATCGTCAAATTGGGAGTGATTGATATTCTTTACTCCTCTTGCTATCTGTAGGCCTTACAGATTCCCGATGACTCTTTCATGCTCCAATTTCCTTCTTAAGGATTCTACCACCAAAAAAAAGGAGGGGGGAGAGGGGCCAACCTTGATGAAGGCCCCCGCTGATATGAAAGAATTTTTTTGGCCTGCGATTTACTAAAGGGGAAATCCATATATTTTCGATACAAGCCACCACCCATTTGATGAAGTTTGTGTTGAACCCAAATTTCTCCATTACCTTGAAGAGGAAGCTGTGACGAACCCGATCGAAATCATTGGCCATATCTAATTTGATTACATTTCCTTTTCTTTTTGAGGTATAATTAGAATGGATGTCCTTGTATATAAGAACAATGCTATCTACAATTTATCTTTCTTGCATGAAACCACCTTGGTTAGTAGAAATAATATTGGGGAGGATTTTCTTTAGACGATTGGCTATTATTTTGGTTATTATTTTGTAGGAAGAATTGCAAAGGGAGATTGGTTTGAAACGAGATAAGGATGGATTGGATTCCTTAGGAATCAAGGCAAGGAAAAATGAGTTGGTGTTGCCCCTAAGATGCATAGATTATTAAATCATTCTTTTCATATCAGTCTTTATAAAGTCCCAGAAGAAGCGAAAAAATGATACGAAGAACCCATCTGGACCAAGGTCCTTATTCAATTCCAAACTCCAATGGATGAATGAATTTCATTTTCGGATATGGGAAGAGAGAGCTTCATATTTTCCTCACGCGTGATCAAGGAGGGGATATTCTTAAGCATGGAGGAAATGTTTTCTTGACTAGCTTCATTTTGTTGGGTGAATAAGTCAACAAAATGGGAATTTGCAGTAGATTTGATTTCAGTAAAATTAGATATCACCGAACCATCCTCTAAAGTAATTTTAGAAACATTGTTCCCACTCTGTCTTAGATTAGCTTGGTTGTGGAAATACTAGGTGTTTTTGTCTCCATCCTGGAGCCATAGGCTTCGATATTTTAGACGTCGAAGTTCTTCTTCCCTTTTCAAGACCTATTGGTATTGACATTGTGAGTTAAATTCCTCTCTTTGCAACTGAGTTGTAATTTCTTGGTTCTCAAGGTATTTTTGTAGGTCAACTAATTTACTTTTAATGTGAAGTTTTTTAGAAGAAGGATGAACAAAGTGAAGCTTGGCCCATTGTTTAAGAAGTTGTTCAACCATAATTAATTTTTCTTCCCAAATGTAGATTAGCGTTCCGGGGATCTAGGTCTTCCAAGTGGACGTTAGCAGATCTACCATTTCAGTATGTTGGAGCCACATCAGATTGAAACATAAGGGGAGGGGGGAAAAATTTGGGAGGCCTTGAAGATGAAGGTGTTAGCACTCAAATGCGCACCATTAAAATTTTAAATTCTTCACCAAGTTTTGTGCTAGATTTTCCAAATCTTCAGATATTTAGCGAGTTCTCACAACCTCCAAACTCTTTCATCAATTCTTGACGAGCTCTCACTGTTGGTTTTTGCTAGAAGTCTCGTGATTTCTTATCCTCTGGTTTGCACTGCAAAATGTTAGAATTCTTATTAAAGTCTACCCATTCTTCATATGATATTACTTTTTACCATGTTGCTCCAAAGGTCTTAAGTTCTTTTATATATATATATATATATATATATATATATATATATATATATATATATATATATATATATATATATATGTTTTTTAACAATAAATATCTTTTTGTTATTTAACATTATTAAAATAAAAAGGTGGTATGTGAGTGTATGACATATCCTATTCGTAATATATCTCTTAATCCATCTAAACCATTACCTATCAAACAAGCATATATACCAAGTCCACAAGCCACACAACATACAAGTCATTGTCCAACACACAAGAGCGCTGAGCATCAAGTTTCGAGGAGGAGCTTACAAGGAAACCTTTGTGAACAACGCGTTGAAATACTTTGGGACCATTGGCACACGTAAAACAAAATATTTCTCTTTCCCAATCAATTTGGGATATTACCCATGACAACAAGTCAAAAGAAACGTGGCCTTGAAATGCCATTTATCGATGCATGATTGATATGAAGTTTGTGTAGTTGAGGACATGCTATCGATTTCCATTAATTCCCAATAGAGAGAATTGATTGATTGATCTATGGATTGGATCGACCGGGTGAATATGGCTTTGTATGGGATGAGAGAGATGTCGGTTTTCATAAGTGATGTGAGGAATTGGCAGAACAAGGAGAAAGAGTGCTAGAGGGCCGACAAAGAGCTTGGAAACAAAATGACGCATTTCAAAACTAAACAAGGTTTGTCACCTTACGAGAAGAAGAAATATGTATGGAAGATGCTTTACATTTATATGCATGGCTATGATGTAGACTTCGGTCATATGGAGACTTTTTCCCTTATATCTGCTCCTAAATATCCATAGAAATAGGTTGGATACATTATGACTTCTTACGATCAATTATCAATACTGTTCGCAATGATATCATTGGGAGAAATGAGACGTTTCAATGTTTGGCACTTACCATGGTGGGGATTTTCCTTCATCAACACAATGATTATCTGTCAGAGATCTTCAAGTGGTGTTTGAAGAATTTGTTTTGAGAGGGTAATGCATGTTTATGCTATAAATATGACCATACAATGATGATGTCATCACCTACAGAGGTCTCCTACAACATTATGTGATCACCAAGTATCAATGAGTTAATGGGCTGCAAGAAAGACATTGAGGATTTGAAGAAACCTTAGTCTTGGTAAGGTTCATGTTTGCTTCATTTTAGTGATTTGAATGAGAGTTATATCAGTTTCAATAGCTTGACTATGGTTAAATACATTCTCTTCAACCATTTACTAGCTTCCATAACATTTCCAAGCATTCAAGCATCCAAAAAGGAACAAAACATAGTACACAGCCAGTTTGCATTGCAAAGCAGCCAAATTACATTGTATGTGCTGGAAAATTGTTGTAGAATACTATTTTTATAGAAATTGGTCAGATAAGGTCAAAGTTCGAGGTTCAAGGATGGATATTTGATAAAGTGATTCATCAGAAAACATATTTTCTGTGGCAATTTAAGTGACTATTGTGACCTCAATTGAACATGCCTCACTGATTAAGAAGTGCACTCCAATTTTAAATGCTAAGGCTACAAAGAAGAACATTGGTGATTTTGTTTTAATGGTAAACATGCGCTGTGAATTGGCACTGCGAACTCATGTTTTGAGATTTTGGTGGAGGAACAACCGACGAGGTGTTCGATGGATGCATGCCAGATGCCTAAAGGGTTAGTTGTGAGTTGGGTGGCTGCTTACCAAAGGAAAATGCACCCAAAAGGACACTTCATCAGCCATAAAGGAATGTTATGAACATTGACAACATTTTCCAGAAAAATAGTAGTCTGTTATCTTCACTTGTCCACCTGTTTCCTCGACCCTTTGAAGGCACACGAATCCTAGGAGGGTGGTTATTTGAATTGTAATGCTGTAAAGAAATGGTCTAGGTTATAAATAGGCTTTGGTAAAACTGATAGAGGTTCGAATGGAATGATATAGACTCATATCTTTTACACTATCTATGTAGCAGAAGAGTATTTCCTATTGTATGTATTGGACTTAAGATCCTTCCAATAATGGAATTAATTTCTTTTTCTTATCATCTTATTTCTGTCTAATTTTGATTACAGTCCATTGAAATATTCAATTGACTAAGTTGTAGCTTTATTTCAATAGATTATTTGTTGTGGTACTTGTGAAAATATCAGAATTTTGATCTTTGATTATGAGAATTTCTTATTCCAGAGAGTCCTTCCTTATATGTCTGTCATACTACCTGATGTAGATGATAGTCATTGCAAATTCTTCTTATTAAGTCTTCCACCTACTCATCCTATTTTCTATAACCTTGATCAAATTTATCTAGAGCCTTATTTGCTGGTGCATATTGTGTGAAGTAAACTATGATTGACATTCTTTTCAGAGTCTTTTATCCATTTATCATTTACTACAATTTTTTTTCTTCCACATTTTGATGGGTATTGGGATTGCACTCATAACAGTCTGAGTGCGATTCTCGGTGCTAACATTTTTGGCGCCGTTTCCGGGGAGTGAAGTGTGAAGCAAGATTCCCTAGGAGAGCGACATAGATCCATCTCTTGATGGTAGATAAGAGAGGGACAAAAAAATTGACTGTAATCATCTACCTGACGATTCCACAATCAAAGAATCCACTGGAGGAAGGATCCCACTAATGGAAAGATGAAAATATGGAAGGGAAAATCCAGGTATCAGTTCATTAGTTTTCTCCATGAACTTTTGTTCTTTTTCATCAGTTCATTCTTGTCTTTCCCTTTACATATAAGAAGAATTATCCTTTGCTTTGTTTACTTTGATGATCATCAAAATTCATTTGTATATACCTCTTTGGAAGAATAAGGTATTCATTATGCCTGTGTTTTAGATGTTGATCATGTCTCTTCATCGCAGCCTATTGAGAAAGATGAAGTTCATATCTCAATCCCTCCTGAAATTGAGTAGCCTTATAGTCATGGGAATCATGAGGCCGATTTACCTTCTAAAGTCTTTGTTATACCTTGCAGTCAGCTTGTTAAACCTTGTTTTCATCCCACTGTTGTTCAAACTAGAATCAGAGAAAAAATCTTTAAACCTTTAAGGTTGCCATCTTACCTTCATCCTTACCCTCTTAATTTCTTTAAGTATCTCCCTCATTTTTCCGGAGAAGATCATATCACTGCCGAGAATCATTTGGGAGCCTTTGAGAACTTTTTCGATCAGTTTGAGATAGTATATGAAGATATTACCATGAGGTTATTTTCCAAATCCTTGTTTTGGGATGCTGCTTTGTGGTTTAAGGGTTTGAGAGCTGATTCCATTAGTTCTTGGACTGAGTTATATTATGCATTTTCAAATTATTGGGGTGAGAATAAGTCCTTTGATCAATACCTGACCGATTTTCATGTTTTGAGGAGAAAAGAAGATGAAGCTCTAGCTATCTTCAACAAGAGATTTTGCAGTTTTTATCATAGGATGCCATTGGAGATCCGACCTTTTGAGACTGCAACTATGGTTTACTACATATCAGCTCAACATCCAGATTGTTGGATTACTGAGAGGGGGGGGGGGGGGNATCCTTTTTAACCACAATATGCAAGTGTTATATCAATGTAGCATTATCATCCAATAGTTGCAGAGTAAATAAACAATGAAAAAATGATAAATCACATACATACAAAGTATACCCGTGTTTTAAGTGGAAACCCAGAGGGAGAAAACCACAACATGATTTTTCTTATATGTCTTTAAGAATTACATTCATTGGAAGCACCAACTTCCTTTGTTTTCCAACTGCAACTAGAAGGAGGCTCCAACCCCCTAGTTTCTTAGGCTACAAACTGAGGGAAGCTCCAACTCCCCTATTCTCTGGCTACAACTAGAAGGAGGCTACAACTCCATATGTTCTCCAGCTACAACCAGAAGGTGGCTACAACCACTTGTCCTTTCCCCGTCCAACTGCTCTGACGTATAAGTAGAATGATGGAACCACTGTCACACTATCACTGTGAGATATACTATTGTAAACCTTTACCAATAAACCTACACCAAACAACCTATACCAATAACATGAACCATGCATCAAACATGCATCAACCTGTACCTCAACCTGTAATCAACTTGTACCATAAACAAGTGCATCAACCATGCACCAACCTATACCTCAACATGTACCATGAACAAGTGCATCAACCGTGCACCAACCTATACCAAACAACCTGTAATTAACTTGTAACATAAACAAGTGCATCAACCATGCACCAACCTGTACCAAACAACCTGTAATCAACCTTCTCAACCAAATCAGATCTACTCACGAATATCAATCACCAAGACAACTCTCAAAGATGCGCATTAACCAAGCATAACAAAACAACTCATAATCATCACCAATATCAATATGTGCTTCTAATAATATACCAAGACAAGTTTGCTACATCATCCATAAACCATGTGTCAACAATACTACCTGTCTCAACCATGTACCCAACATGTACCTCAACCAAAATCCCTCATCAATTTCATCATCCAAATCTGATTTGTAACTCTGTAATATACGTGGTGTATATGATCACATACCTGCAAACCTTCCTAGCATTTTAATCAAACTTTACTTTAGTCTCACATGACTAATTTTGGATTAGTCAACAACCCTAACTTGAAATAGTCATAACTATGTATCTGTAATGAATAAATATCTAAAAATGATACACAATGTTCTTCCATGTCTTTTATGCAATTCCCCTAGACTTCACTACTTGGAACCTCTCAGAAAATGAGTTATAGAAAAAATGACATACCTTGTTAAATTTTGGCTTATTCTAGAGAGTGAACTTGTAGAGAGTGCCCCACACATAATATATGTTTTATGGATCTGAAAATTGTACACAGAATACTTCAGATTGTATTCTAACCAATACATTTGGTCTTAATGAATTTGGATCTGTTATGAATAAGTTATGGCATTTTTACCCGAAACACCTGTTTTAGACTAGTCTCAAGACTAGCCACAAACCCTATTTTCCACGGAGTGTAAATCCAAACATACAACGACCCACAAGCTGAAATTTGTAACGCAACTACTTGGATATGTTTCCTCAACGACCTCCCAATTTTACAGTCTGAATCATTCTAGAAAACATTTTATTGTGAAAATGATGAGATGACCTGTAAATAACATACCTTAGAAAACATCATCAAAATAATTTATCCTCCCTTGAATTTCGGCCTTCTTTACTTCACCTATCCTCTGAAATTTGGCTTAGATATCTTTGGTTACCTCAGTCACCTGTATATATTCAATATGCTCAAGTATGATTAAAATCAGAGAGCCTTGCCTCTTATTTATACTTTCATGTAGCTTCCTCAAGGGGTTACATTTTAACCATCTTAACCCACTTTCCTTATTTTAGGGTTAACCCACTTCTAATTTATCC
>ML797069.1:59248-76539 GCA_009831015.1 Picea engelmannii
CCCTTGGAAACATGCCTCTATGCTCTCTCTCCAAGCATTTACCTTTGCATCTGATAAATCTCTCCCCCTTTGTCATCAATGGCAAAGGTATCTTTCCATCTGGGGTTGCTCCCCCTAACAAAATTCTTCCTCAAACTGATCTCCCAACCTGAATTTTCCTATTTATGGTGTTTCCTCGTGTACATTTAAGACATATAAGATAAGCATTCAAAAGAATTAATTTTGGAGTAGAAATTACTCCTAGTCTCTGGTGAAGATACTCAAAGGCTTCCCATGGAAGCGGTTTTGTAAAGATGTMTGCCACTTATTATTTTGTGCCCACATATTCAACTCTGATGTTCTTCTTTGCAACTTGTTCCCGTAGAAARTGATACTTGATTGGAATGTGCTTCGTCTTGGAGTGCATCACCGGGTTCTTTGATATATTGATGAYGCTTGTATTATCACAATAGATTTGAATGGGCTCATCATACTCAACTTGTATATCTGTCAGAATTTGTTTCATCCATAGAACCTATGTACAACATGTTGTTGCTGTAATATACTCTTCCTCGACTGTAGATAAGGATACTGATGATTGTTTCTTGCTTAACCATGATACTAAACACTCACCTAAGTAGAACGATTCTCCACTAGTGCTTCATCGGTCATCAATGAAACCTGCCCAATCTACATCTGTGTAGGAAATAAGTGATAGATCCTTTCCTTTTGGATACCATAATCCAAACTCTTTTGTTCCTTTGAGATATCTAAAAATCTTCTTCACTGCTAATACATGTGATTCCTTTTGTGTTGCTTGAAATCATGCCACCTTCCCAATTGTCTGCATTACATCTGGTCTGGCTGTTGTCACATATAGTAAGCTACCAATCATTGACATGTATTACCTCTGGTATGTAGACTTTCAATCATCATCTTTGCTCAAATTGCAACTGGTTTGCATAGGAGTGGTAACTAGTTTGCAATCTTCCATTCCAAACCTTTTTATCATTTCTCCGATATACTTAGTTTGAGAAATAAAAATTCCTTGGTTTCTTTGACATATCTTGATGTAGAGGTAGTTGTTTGCGCTTCCTTTCCATAGTTCATAGGGAGTTTTTTCATTGTTGTTTATGAGCATTAATATTTTTTGAATGTGAACTGTTGTATGCACTGCATGTGTCCAAAAAATATCTATCAATTTGGAATCCATTAGCATTGTTTGAGCCATTTCCTATGTAATTATCATCCATTATGACAATGTTCCTTTGTCTCTGAACCACTCTCTGAACCAATCTATGAATCCATGCTTTCGTCCACTGTCATATATCTATCCAAACATGCTAAGTGTTCTTACGAATCCATCTTTGTCGATACTATCCAAGACTTTACTTGCGAAACTGTCCATAATGCTGACCCATTTATCACTATACTATCATGAAGTCTTGATTAATCTATCAAACTGTACTTCTGCTATCTGAATTCTCTGAATATGTCTTCTCAAACTATGTAATCTGCTCGAAGGATGGTTGTTTGGTCTGTCACAGCTATCGCATAGAATCCCCCCATCTAATATTCATATTACCTGGGAGTCTCTAAGCCAGATGGCTCAGAACAATTCCTTCTCTGAAGTGTATTCATCATCATATTCATTGGTAGATTCATAATCATCTTCATTGGTATATTCATCATCTATCTGAGCTCTGACTTCTTTCTTTCTGTCTGTTGGCACAGGGGAAGACCCAGGGTTCGACGCTTCAACAACGTACCAAAAAAACCCTAACTACCGGCCCTTTTGACAACACCTGCGAAGGAAATGAAGTCTTACCCGAGGTAGAGGCAGGGGTGGTTGCAGGACTCAAATGTCTGCAACCTAGTTGGGACACATATATGTGATTATACCTCTTAAAAAAGCACTTAGCAGTTAACATTTATCAGTAATTAACCCTTATTCACATCGCAGATCCAAACCCTAATTACAGAGCAACACAACATTCTACTAGATCTAACACATTCAAGCACTTAGCATGGAGAGATAGATCAGATCTAACATTCATTCACATTACCAAGCACTAATCTATTATACCAGATGCATCATACATAAAGATATCGACACAAAGCATAAATCACATCACTAACATGCAACCATAATGCACAAAGCAACCATAACACAAGATATACATGGTTCACCCCAGTGTGGGGCTACGTCCACCAACTCTTCGTCTTCTTTATTATCTTTTGTCAATCTCCTTACATGCACAAAGCCTCAAAACCCACTCCACATAGGACATGATATATGTGCGCACCTCGCCAGATCCTCCTTCCCCAAGATAGGTTTAATCATAAAGCCTTCTTATAGTCACTTGCACTTAGCTCTGCAAGTCTCAACATACACTATGCACAAAGCCTTTGCAATAGCATAGATGAAACTCTAGCACTTAGCACATTGGCCTCTTCCTACGTTGCCTAGATATCTATTTATACATTACAAAATGGGCCTAAAAATGGGTAAACCCATGGGCCGACATCCCATACCCGTTACATAAACTCTAATCCCAAAAAATGCCCTAAAAAGGGGTCGATATCCTGCGATCTCTGCTTTGACTTGCGCTCCACCTTCGACCAGCCTATTGAAGTCCCACAAGAGGTCAAACATGACCAAGGATCTCCAATACTTGGTCAAGGGCCAACAAGACCCCAACACTCACCTGTGACTCGTCCTGAGTCACTCTAGTCTGGGTAACTCAGCCTCAAACGCCTCGAGCTTGGCTCAAGCTGCTTCAACATGCTGTTGTGCCAAGGCCTCTTTCTCGACGAACTCTTGAATAAATGCCTCGTTCACAAGTCCCTCTAAGAGTTGTTCTATCGAAGTGACTACTTGTTCTAGGTCTTCTCCTCGACCTTCAATCTCCTCAAAAAGTAGGCAAGCTGCATCTTGGACTGGCTGGAGCTTCTAAGTCACTTATGTTATCACCATGGCGATCATGCTTCAAATCCAAATCTAAATTTAGCAGGTGGCTAAGTCAGTGTAGAGACATGGTTTTTTTTGGAGGTTCAGGTTGTATGTGGCGGTAATATGGACAAATATGGCGGAAGAGAGAAAGAAGGAGTCTTACAGATCGTTGATCTCGAAGTAACCTAGATCGACGGTTGAGGCCCGTATCGGGCGATGAACTAGTGCATAACTTAATTCTGTGAGGGCAGAGTGGGGAAAACCATTGTGGTTTTAATAGTGGATGCGTGGCACCTCCAGAGATACATCAAGGCGAAAGGCGGTCTGCCTAAAACCATTTTCGCAAAATCCCTGATGTCACATGTTCCAATACGTCAAATCAACAATTCGTGTAGGGGAAAGCCACGACTGGTCAAATCACCACTCGTTCGGGTATTTCACGACCGTATGATGTCAGGAGAAACACCGTCGGATAGCAAACTCAATCATTTGAAATTGATTGGATGAACGTGGTAAACCAATGTACCTGCAAGAAATCATGTCATTGATTCATGATTGGAACTCTATAACTTTTGATTCTCAAGCATGGAGGCATCATCTCATCCATAAGTGGAGTAACCTCCAAATTGGTCGACTCTCTGATTTCTGTAGGAACATCTTGGTGTCCACAAAAGTGGGATACATGGACAAAGTGAATCAAGCCATATCCAGTGAAACAGGTCATTCAAGTAACAGGGCAGGTTTATCTACGAGTAAGAAGGAAAGGGCGATTGCACGTATACTAGAAACCAAATTCCATATGGAACCCGCTACAGACCCAGAATGAGAAGTCAGCCTAAATCCCATCATGAGGGACCTAATCATCAACAAGCGAGTTGTGAAAAAGAAACAGAGCAAACGACAGAAGAAAAAAACCATAGTCGAAACAGTTGAAAGCATTAGGAAGAATCAATCGATTTGGTTGGATACTCTAAAGGAGGAGATCGCTAAGATGAAATGAATTCTCAGGTGTGAATAAGTGCATCCAAACAAATTTGGACAGATGGCGGTCGAAGAAAGGGGGTCCATATATGACAGACCTGTTCCTAACGGTCCCTTTAAAATAGGATAATTGTTGTTATAAACCATTGATTTTTTGTAACTTATCTCTATTTTTAGAATTATGGGGAAGTCTGAATTCCACAAGTAAATCCCCTATGTATATGTTATCTCGAGGATATGAAAATCATGGAAAAAAGAGGAGCCTACCCTATGTGCAGGAAGACTTTTGTAAATTTTTGGGGGGCTAGAATGAATATATAAATGCAAAAGCGGATTTTGGACTGTTTATGAAAAAATTATAACTAGCGGTGATATGAGTCTCGTTTTCCTTCATAGTATGTATTTCCTGTAATCTTATATTTCATTCACACTTCCTTCTGTATAAATTGGAGAGACAAAAACCCGGAATTCATCATTGCGATGCTCTTGGCTTAGCAATTTAGACTATGCTTATTTTTTCTTAACCAATTCAGAATTCATTTCGAATATGCTCTGATGCAGTTATATGTTTCTTTTTCCTTTGATGCCATGCAAAATTTTTCAGATATAAACTCATACTCACTTCTTGATTTAGCCTTTTCCTCTTGATAGTTCTCATGTTTTCACAATGCATCGTTTATTCTAGACTCCATAGCCCAAATGTCATCTTCATTTCTCCAGTTATTTTATTAAAACCCACCAAAACAAACCAAATCTAGCCACCGATTTCCAAAGACATATCAAGTGACACAAGAGAGCCCCCTCTGAGTTGAGCAGGCTAGTACCCAGCTCTGAAGTTGGTTGAAACAGTTACCTCTGTCATTTGTCTATTCATCCAGACAAAATTTACAGAGTGCTAACAACTTCCATGACTTTGCTTTGTATGGCATGGACCTGTTGTTGAGCCGTGAGCTGTTCGTGGGATCTTTTCATCCTCTCAATTGCTGACAGGAGTTTCAACTGTGTTTGTACTGTTGTTGCTTGCTTCTTTGCTTCCTGGAGCTGTGACTCTAGTGTCTTCAGTTCAGAGTCCTTAGTAAGGCACTCATAAGTCTGCACACTGTGACTTCTTAGCTATTTACATTCCACAACTAATTCTTTGATCCTTTCAACTGCGCTCTGGGAAGTTTCTTCTCTCTGGTCTCGCACTTCCTATGGAGTGCTTGGAATTGTTTGTAGCTCTAGTTTTGCAACCCTCTGTTGAAGCTATTGAATGGATTCAACAAGCTTCAAAACCTGATTTACTATTGGGTCTTCTTCCATTTTCTCCAAGCCTGTCAAAGAGCAAAGTGCTCTATTGACTGCTTCTTTAAATCTGACCTGCTCCGCGAGCAACTGTTCTTTCTCCTGCTAGTTCTGTGCTTTATTTTATTTGAAATTGGTTTGGAGGTTGTCCTTCTCCTGTTGCGCAACTTGAAATTTCTCTATGATTTCCTCTTGTGCTTGCTTCAGGGCCACTGTGGCCTGTTATTTTTCTTCCTGTATGCGACGAAGGCGAGCTTCAGTTGCATCAGCTATTCTACAGAGTTGGGCAGGCTCATCTCCCAACTCTGGTTCTTCTGGTGGTGGGGGTACAATGGGCATTGCACGACTGGAGTGAAGGGATTGTTGTACACCTCTTAGCTCTGTCTCAATTCTATCATACATGACTTCTTGTTTGGCTTCAGTTATATGAAAAATATATTTCGAGGCATCTGATATAGCTGCGATAATGAAGTTGAAGTCATCGATCGTGAGCATAGTCTGCAGCTTTGACTTACTCACTTTGGACTTCTTCCACGATGTAGGTTTTGTGGGGGAAGCCTTTATTTTCTTGGATGTCTCCGCCTCTTCAAGGGGGTTCCTAGGTGGTGTTACTTCGCCTTGATTCTGCTTGTCTTCTTCCCCTTCTTTCTCTTCTTTGTCCACTTCATCCTCTCCTCATCCGCTAGGTGAATATGATGTAGTCTCTTCTGATGTGTTGTGTACTTCCTGTACATATTCCTTATTTTTATTCCTGCTACTTCTGGGTGCATCATACTCTTCGCGAGTAACCACCGTACTTCCAATGAGGGTGCGATCGGACAATGTTGCCTGGTCAATTAGTATAAGGAACTCTATGGGCCATTCCTTAGTGATTTATTCCAGGTCCTCCTCTGTGATCTTGTATTATGATTAAATATCTTCTTTACTTTCGTCTACGCACGTAGTAATATAAATAAAATACCTATCTAGGCGGAACTTCATAAGGGCACTGAACTTATCCAGGGTGTTTGACGTCATATGAGAGAAATACTCAATAGCCCTTTTCAACTGCAGGTAGTAGGTATGGAATATTGCGTTCGATTGCCATTGTTTCCCCATATCGCTCGAATACTAGAGCGTGGTGAACTTCGCAGCTAATGGCTTGAACGACTCAATGTCAGGGAAGGTCGCACCTTTTGGCATCTCCAAACAAGTGAATGCGATGAGGATCAACAAGCAACTAAAATGGAACTCATAGTCCTGATCCCGAGCTTCACGACAATCTAGTTCTATCTGATTGACTAGGTAACTGGCCCAGTTCATCTGTAGTCCTTCCATGCATTTTCCTGCGAGGTCAACGTCAAACCCTATGACCTATGTGGGGTTTTTCTTTCTTACTAACTCACCAACAATCAACTGGAAAGCAAGGCAAACTGTGCCATTCTGAATGGAGGCTACCTTGTAGCCTCGCGTCCCTTTATCTACATTGCCATTGGTGTATTTGATATTCTGTTCCAGGGCGCGGTCTGCAGCCTTCCCTGGGTAAAAATCTTGCGTGTCTGGTCCCTACATGCTCAATTCGCTGATCTTATGGATCAATACCGGATCGACGATGATGCATGTGTCTAACCATAGATACCCGCCATGGAATCATGGTAGCAGGAGCTTAATGCACACGTTAAACTCCTGGTGCCTTCCAAAATGTGGTATCTTCACCACGTTCAAGACAGTGGACCTCTCAATGTCCATAGTCGGGGGATAATCTTTGACTTATTCCCCTTGGTCTTGTTCAAATATTTGTGAGGTGCGAGCATGTCGTAGCTCTTGTGGTCTCCTAGGTTACAGTCACTGATCTTCAAGGTTGGAATCCTCTCCAACTGTGGTTTGACTGCTTGTATTCCCTTCAGAAGGTATGCAGTGATGACTGTGTAGTTGAATTCCCTCGGGACACTGTCACGACTCACCACACCGGCCAGGGGTGGGATGTAGTCGGGTAGGATGGATGGAATTAGCTTCGCATTCGCCAAGTCATCACGATGCTTGGTTCTTTTCTCGGTCGCAGCTCGGGATGGTCCAGATCCATGAGAAGTCGACGGGGAGGCTTGCACTCCTCACATCAATGAGGCTTGGATGCCTATGGACATCACCTTGTCAGCCATGAGGTCTATTAGAATATCTTCGATGAATTTTTCTGCTGCACTAATTGCGTCCGACATGCACAGTCGAGATCTGATATCTCAGGTTGGTAAACAATACTCAATGTAACAGAATGGATGGCGAGGTCTCAAGATCACTGCGTGAAATCAACTAGTTCTCTACAGGCTCGGATAATCACAATTGAGAAAAAGTGTTCTTGGTGCAACGCTCGATGGGATAAATAGATATTGTCTTAACAGTTTCTTTCAATGGGTTTCAAAGCGTTATTCCATGAAATTCCATCCGTTATGGCGCGGTCCCAATGGTCCAATGGTGAACTTTCGGGCCATAGCTACTTTCCTAACCGTTTGGGAGCATCGATTGAACGGTCATATTGCCTCCAATGGTCGTATTCCTTCGTCATGGCGAAGTGCCAATCTGTGCTGTACTGATATTTTGACAAAGTTTGAGTTCTGGAAACTTTTCTTCTGCGAAGTTCTTTTTGGAGCCTCTTGCAATTTTTCTATCTTTTCCCCCTTCTTATTGAGCTTTCTGGCCTTCTTTCCTGTAATCCGAGTTACTGGGTTCCTCTTCCCATTATTGTTCTTATCTCCTCTTGGAATGATAACTTCGCATTGTTTACAATCTTTCATAGGGTTCAAGGGTAACACTTCTTCTCTTTCTGGGGTAGGTGCTCTACTCTCTTGTACAGACAGGTGTCTCCAGTCTTCCAGTGTCCTTCCAACTTCGAAATCCATATCTTTGGTCTTTAGTTGCTTCGACTAGTTCTCTTGTTCTTCCAGTAAGTGCGCTATTCTCCTAGCCATGAAATCTCTTAGTTCTTGCTTTTTCTGTTCTAGATCCTCCTCTTCTTATTTCCTTCGTATCTGATCTTTCTCAATCCATGTTTTTCCTAGAAAGATAGAAAATGTTGCGATGTTCTCAACAATCTTAACGATATCAAATTCTTCTTTTGTCGAAGTGCCATGAGCACTCATAGACGTCTGGGTAAGTCTTACGCATAGGGTTATCAACTTTCCTCTAAATAATCATATTCCTCCTAATGAAGGAACCATATCAGGCTTTCCCAAAATTTCCCAAGTTCTTTATGTCATGATATTCGCCCGTGTTTCCTCATCTAGGACACAGTCTATCTCGGAGTCTCCTATTCTTGTTTCTATATACTCTTTCTCTTTTAGGATCTCTTATAAGTTGATATTTCTGTGGTCATTCAAGGTTTCTTTCATCTGTAGTAATACATCCTCTGTTTCTTTCTGGGGTTCTATCATATCCTTAGTTTCTTGTCCTGTCGCATAGTTTTCTTGTTGCATATTCATCTTTTTAACTTTAGAAATCATTCTAGGACAATCCAAAACTTCATGGTCCATAGCTTTACATCAAAGACAACTATGTCTTCTATCAGGACATTCCTTAGCAAGATGTCCCGGTCTTCTGCAACTGTAACAAAGGGTTTATCCTCTCTTTCTCTTAAATGATCCCCAAACTTTCCTGTACTGCACACTGGGATCACAATAACTAAGCTGCAAAAAATTCTTTCTAGGATCCTGTATCCATTTATTATTCCAAACATTCTTTCTATGCATAGGGATAACATACCTTTCATTATTTCTATTAGATTTATTCATATCAAATCTTCTTTCTTCTAACTGTGCCCTAGGACAAAATTTATCAAACATACCTAGATCCATTCTTTTGAAACAAAATTTTTCACTTATCTTACCTTTCTCAGAGCACAAAGATTCAAGATCTTACCTCTTTTCTTCGGATCAAACTTTTCTTCTTAGCACAGAGCTTCACAAGTCAAGTAGAATATTGCGCACTAAAGCAACAAATCTACGCACAAAGCTTTCTTTTCTTCAGTTCCCAACAATCACAGTTTTAGGTCTCAGCAACAAAACCATTTGTTGGCACAGGGGCAGACCCAGGGTTTGACGCTTCAACAACGCACCAACAAAACCCTAACTACCGACCCAAAGCAGATGAAGTCTCACCCGAGGTAGAGGCAGGGGTGGTTGCAAGAATCAAATGTATGCAACCTAGCTGGGACACAGATATGTGATTATACCTCTTAACAAAGCACTTAGCAGTTAAAATTTATCAGTAATTAACCCTTATTCACATCGCAGATCCAAACCCTAATTACAGAGCAACGCAGTATTCTACTAGATCTAACACATTCAAGCACTTAGCATGGAGAGATAGATCAAATCTAACATTCATTCACATTACCGAGCACTAAGCTATTATACCAGATGCCTCATACATAAAGATATCGACACCAAGCATAAATCACATCACTAACATGCAACCATAATGCACAAAGCAACCATAACACAAGATATACGTGGTTCACCCCAGTGTGGGGCTACGTCCACCAACTCTTCGTCTTCTTTATTATCTTCTGTCAATCTCCGTACATGCACAAAGCCTCAGAACCCACTCCGCATAGGACAAGAGATCTATGCGCACCTCACCAGATCCTCCTTCCCCAAGCTAGGTTTAAGCACAAATCCTTCTTACAGTCACTTTCACTTAGTTATGCAAGTCTCAACATACACTATGCACAAAGCCTTTGCAATCACATAGATGAAACTCTAGCACTTAGCACATTGGCCTCTTCCTACATCGCCTAAATTCTATTTATACATTACAAAATGGGCCTAAACATGGCTAAACCCATGGGTTAGCATCCCATACCTGTTACATAAACCCTAATCCCAAAAACTGCCCTAAAAAGGGGACGAGATCCCACGATCTCTGCTTCAACTTGCGCTTTGCCTTCAACCAACCTATCGAAGTCCCACAAGAGGTCAAACATGACCAAGGATCTTCAATACTTGGTCAGGGGCCAACACTGGCTATGGATTCATATTTCACTACAATTTCTGAAAGTACAATCTCTTGAACTTGTTTCTTATTTACCTGTCCTTCTTTTCTTTCAGTTATTTTCCAAACCTTTATGTGTCTGACATATTTCTTTTTCTCTATAGATTTTTCTTCATCTCGTTTTATTTCCAATCTTGCGATCTTTGGGACCTCATCTGTGTTCACCTATTCTTCGTGTTTTCTTATCCATACTTTCTTATATTTGATATCAGTGTTCTCTTTCATGGAAGTATCGATCATGCTTATACAATCACTAGCTATGTGTCCATAGTTATGAAATTTGTAACATTCAATGTTACGTGGGGCCACATATGCACTTCTTTCTTGAACATTTCTTTTATAATCCCTGCAATCTGCAACCTTATGTACAAAATTAGTACAATAAAAACAATGACCATAAAAGAAATTTGCATACTTGGGAGTGAATGATCTTCTTTGTGGTGTAATCCTTCTGAATTTATGCCTTGAATGATCATGATCATGATTGAATCTTCTTTGTGGCTTGAACACGAATGGTCTTCTTGAATATGTATCTTCAATAGTTTTCTTAGATTCTGGTTGACCATGATTCCTTCCTTTGAGTACTTCTGCATAACTCTTTCTATTTTCTTCATTCTTTTTTTCTAGCAACCTTGAGTGCTTCTCTTCATTCTCTGTAACTAATGTGGATGTTTATGTCTCTTCAACATTCTTGTTGAGCTTGACGATTTTGCTTCTCAATGTGACAGATTCTTCTTCAATCTTCTCAACCTCTTCTTCTTTCTTCATTATCTGAGATTTCATGACTTCTTTTGTTCTTTTCGCTTCTTAAAGATGAATTTTTAATGTGATTATTTCTTCTTCAAGTCCTTTCTCTTCTTGAACAAACACTGCCTCAAGATGGTTTAGATCGTTAGTTCTTTCCTTAAGATGATCTATCAATATATTCTCTCTCATTTCTGCTTCTTCCTTCTGTGCTTCTATGTTGGCTTCCAAATACTGCTTTTGATATTCAATATTTTCTTCGATCTTTGTGGCTTCTTCTAGCCGAGTTCTTAAGTTCTCGATGACCCGTTGGGCTTCTTAAAAAATGTGAACACTTTCCTTTTGTTTGATCAATTATTTCTTGAGTGAATTGTTTTCTTCTCTTAGTTCATCTAAAGCACTATTCAATTCTGCTTCATAATTGTCTTCCTTTTCAATTAATTTTTCTGTCTCATTTCCTTCATGGCATTCTATTTCAAGATGTCCACATTTTTCACAATTAAAGAAAAACAACATACTTTTGGTGATTATGTACTCTTCATCTTCTGAATCTGTTTGACATGGTGAACATAATTATTCTTGATATGTATCTGCATCTTCTTTGGCATTTTTTGAATCTGCAATGGGTGAAGAATATATGTCATGTAAATTATCCCAAAGTTCTTTGGGTGATGAAAATTTACCAACCTTTTATCTTATTGTATTAGGTAATCCTTCCCAGATGAAATCCATTGCTATTTTGTTATTCTTATTCAATTCCTTGTTGGCTGCAACCTTTTCCATTTTTGAACTATCATATCCTGTAACAACTGTGTTGATGGGTCCTAAATCCCTTTAGTTCAACAACAGGAACCAAACCCACCAATGAGGCCCAATTAGACTCTGCATCATTTAATAGTGGAATGGTTCTCCAGATCTTGCGATCCGGCCAATTAATCGATGGGCTTTATGTTTTCTTGCGAAGGTGTCTCCTTCAGTTTGGACTTTCTCTTTTTGTATTTTCTCTTAGGTGGGACTGATATAAGATGGAAGCTGGTATAAACCAACTTAGAAACAAAACGGAAAAAAGGTTCTAAATACTGGATAAAAGGCTGAGCTTGGGATAACCTGTTACTCAAGCATGCAGACAACGATCGTCTACCACATGCCTAGTACTAATACGTTAACCGTGTGAGTAATCCGACTTCTGGCTGAGATACTAATTAGCAGAAAGAAAACACACATGTGATAAAATAACGACAAGTAAAATAATTCACTTAACTCTAATAATCCATCACATAATAAAACAACGATTCATCTTCATCATTAAAGAAAAGAAATATAAAATCATTGCATCAGATAACTTATCAATAGATTTAATAGCTCTTACTCATTACATCATACATTCATGAGATGATATAGAAAATAGTTCTTCTCCACATCCAATCATACACGCGTTTGATGAAAACACAACTTTGTCTCTGGTCCAGAAGTACTTCTCAATTCAAGGTAGCTCCAGAACAATTCTTAACAAACCCCAAAAGAGAGTTTCTTGCAACAACCATCGATCTTTAACTAATCGGTCGATGCTCTTATTTATAACATAAAATTAACTAAAAATAACGACTAAAGTGCAGATAAGTAACACAAAATTTTCCACATGGAGTTATATCCTAACAGTTTTCTAACAGTCATCCCAAAATATCACTTAAAAGGATGACTCTTCTCATACTCCGACCAACTGATGAACAACTCCTCGCAGGTGTGGGCGTATGGGAACTTATGTTGTTCCATCGAGGCTGCGTAAATCTCTCTTATACTGATCGCATGTGCCCGATATTTAACCAGACTGGTACTTAATTGCTGCAGCATAGCCCGATCTCTAATCGGATGTTCCATAAACTGTTTCACCTGACCTGGTACTGTGTCTATCACCTTTTCTAGTTCTTCAGCCCACAATGCATCTTGCTTGGTGTGCGATTTGACTATGTCGTACAAGTCGACAAATTCATCGGGTGTGCCAAAATCGAGAAGTCCGATATCTTTCATCACCCGATTGATCTTAATACAGTGTTTCTCGCACTTGGCCCATTTATATTGAATTTATCGATGTCGTTCCCGAGACATTTTCTCCCAATACTCGATTGATTTCTTTATGCGATCAAGACCGCTTTCGTTCAACACCCGAATGTCGTGTTCTTCTTTATCTTGGCCATGTTGCACTGCACCAATGTAGTCTAATCTCTCCACGGCTTGCTGTGCTTTTTCATACCACCGCTCCATATCCTTTCACATCACAAGTGCCATGAGAGTATCTTCCTGGAGCTCGACTATCCCTTTAGTGAATAGGTGTTTCTCGTCTGTGCACTTGCTATAGGCCTCCTTGAATTCATTCCTTAGGTACACTGCGACCTGTGTGGTGTCCTAATAGTACTTATCCAAGTGGTGCAAATGTTCTAGCTCTTTCAGGGTGATGACCAACTCTTTTTCATCTCTTTTATCTCTGTCCAAGGTGGCATCTGATATTTCCATCCCCACACCGATAAGCTTGGATGTTCTGACATATTCTGTGTTTATCAAATTTTCCTCTGTAGTGATGAGGATGGAGCGATCTAAAGTAATCCTCCTTTTCTTGGTGGTCCGTTGAACGATAGCCTTCCTTTTTTGATCATAATCTATAATATGTATGTTGGCTACCTCATCCATAGGTTCGAGAATCTGCTGACCCCCCCCATGTGAGCATATTTCCCAAACTGCCGGTGGTATGTACTTGCTCAATATTGGGTTCTTGAACTATCTCATTAGGCTCTGAAGGCACGACCTCTGTTTATTGCTCATCAGGTGTTTGAGTACCGATTGAAGTAGAGGTGTCGGGGATAGACTCGATACTTAATTGTTCATCAGTCATTGAAACACCAATTTCTTGCTGCGATGCTCCTTTCTCTGGCTCATCCGACCCCGACTGGTTTTTTAGATTGTCCGCTTGAGACTCTGGCGCATTGGGAATTTTTGTGTCTCAGACACCCTCAAATTCCTTTTCTTTCTGCGAGAGCTTCAGGATTTGGACCTCGGGGACAAGAGAAGATGTATTCTCAGGTTCCTTTTCTTCTTCGATGTGCACAGGGGTCCCGAGAGATGCTTCTGGGATTTCATCATCGTCATATATCTTTATAAACTCACTCAAGGGGTTTGATGCGCTTGTTTCCATTGATACCCAAACTGTTTCTGGCTGAGTCACCACACTTTTCGGCGATCCAGCTGGTGGCATTGTGAATTCAAGGTCACCCAACTAGACAATTTTATCAATATCTATAAATTCAGGGCTGCTTGTACCCACCCGACTTCTGTCTGGGTTATTGACAGGGGATCCTGTTGTTTTTTATAGGTCTGGGTCATATTGTAGCTGATCAAGCACCTGTTGTGCCTGTTATAAAATGAGAATTCCCCTTTCCCACTCGTCTTGTGCCAAACGAATATCTTTGCCTTGCGTTGGGACTATCAAGGGGGATTCTATTGCTTCGACTTCTTCGGATTCTATCCTTTCTTCTCTGGCCTTGAGGGCCCCTTGAGCCGATTGCTCCAGGGATATCGCTTGCTCATCCAGGTTCATGGCCTTGAACCTGGTTATCTTAGGATTGACCATCCTTGCCACCACCTCGTCCCAGTCATGAGAGTTTTCGGTGAATACCTCATCTTCAAATTTGTCATGGGCGTAGGGCCAGCATGACGATACTTGCGATGTGTGCTTCAAGACTAGACCCCTTGGGTCATGTTTGCGAAGGTGACCGGTCTGGAATCAAAAATCTAATTGAATCAATCCTTCCTGCTTGGCTTGAGAGGTTTCCTTTACCGTGTATAAACCTATATGGAATCCATAAGGTATGAATGCCCACTTCTTATATTTTACCGGAGTGACATTGTAACCTTGCAGGATGGTCTGGTAACAGATTTCCCCTACTACTAGCTGATCATGAACATACATAGGTAAAAGGTGTGGTGCTCCGATGGCTATGAAAACCATGATGTAGGTATAGTTCTCATCCAAGTACCAGTGACCTACCTTTGAGATCATCTTTTTGGCCGCAACTGACAGTCTTGGGCACTTTTTCTTGAAAAGAAAAAAATGAATGCATGCGATGAATTGATCACATATGAGGGAGTATGGTTTCTTGTACCTGTTTTCCCATAGGATGCCGAAGTAAACGTGGACCGACAGTTCTGAGGCATGCCAACTTAAGTTCATTATGGAAAAGACATTTCTGGCGCAGATGACGTCTAATAAATAAGAAGCCATGTAGAAGGATGGGGTTTATCCTTCTTTCGATGTTTGGGCCTATTGAATGCAAATGATGAACTGCTTTGAAATGATGGCACCCCAGTTAAAACCCCTCCTCGATATGTCTATAGTGTAAGCTAGAGGCATCCATGCCTCTAAAAACCTAGAACAATCCTTCTCCCCGTACAACTGACAAATGAGGGCCATTAGGTAGATATATGGTTCTCTCAGGTTGGTCGTCAGGTGCCAACCAGAGGTCTGATTGGTGTACTTTTTATCTTCTCTCCACCATGAAGCCATCACTCGGCTGGTGTCATGTTTCTCATAGAAGCTTATAACAAAATCGTTGTTCAGTCGCTCCTCTGGGTCTCTGAGCTTGTAGTAATTATGCACCTCCATTGGAAGGAAGACCCTAACACAGTCGCCATTGTCGTCATTAATCAAACATATTTGTGTGTTAGTATGGTTGATGAGCTACTTTAGGAGTTCTATGCAGGGGAATACTGGAGTTCTACTTGCTACCATGTGCAGGTACGATCTTCATATATTCTAAAAAACTTCATCGTCGAGATTTATCATATCGGGGTCGTTGTGCGGGGTATATTCATAGAATTCTTCTCGCTTGATCTTATGGAAGAGTTCTACCCAATGCGGGAGTACTGTCTTGGTTCCTATTATTTCCTCTATGTCTCCAAAGGCTGAGGGCTGAGTGAAAATATTCTTGGTGGATGTCCTGATGACTGGTTCCGACCTTTGAGCGAATTCTAATTGCTTTGTTGGTCCTAGGGATGAGCCTTCTCCTACTTCTGGTTCTCTCGACTTGGGCTCCCTTGGTGATCGCCTAGTACTTGGTTTATTTGGAGGCATTTTTACTGCAACCGAAATCAATTCTTTAGGCATGTGTACAAGGTAAAATCGAATAAACAAAATGTGTGAAGTGAAACGTAAAAAATACACAGACTGGTACATACCTGTAATGCTTGCTAAACTTGTTGTTTAATGCTCACAGGATCTTGGAAGCTTTTCCCGAATTTCTCGTCTCGCTCCTCTTGATTCTCTGAACTCCTTTGCAAACGATGATATCATTTACAAACAACTCTAAATAATTTAAACGTGGAAGAACCTATCGTGTCTCTTCAACCAATTAATTTGGGTTATGAGAGAAAATCAAATGAAATCTGTCGTTGAATCTCTGTAGTTCAATTCATCCCGGGTTGACGACGGAGGCGTGGAGGGTGATGTGATGTATAGGTAAATTCAAACAATCATTTTGATTCAAACACAAATTAGCAACTAATGCGATATTTGGAATTAATTGGTCCCTTAAATGCGTTGAATATAAACGTATCTAGCGCTAAAATGTCCCATCGTGTCGCTTTCCTAGTGGGCAGGTCAGGGATCGACAATGTGCGATGGATGTTTTCATTGATATTTTTCTTGTAAAAAACCTCCAGCGCTGATCGATTTCATCGTACAGTGCTTACATGGAAAAACTAACTCGAGGTGCGACTTGGGCCTCGGGAATCGATAACGACTCAAGGGAAGATTAGATCGTATGCTTATCCAATCTAGAAAAGACACATGGCAGATGAGGACAGGTGGTTTGATCGTGTAAATCAATCAGAGTCGGGGTTTTCAAGAGATCCACGTGTTAAAATAACCATGGGGGTCGCCGATGCCGAAAGGTATCGGGGGTCGGAGATCGGGGATAATCCTATCATGTTTTCTATGGGCTTGATTTCTCAAAACTAGCCGATGCTGAAATGCTTTGGGGATCAATGATCGACGATATCCTTGGGTAATGCTTGTCACGAAAGGAAGATTAATTTTTCCGATGCCGATGAAGATCGACGTTCGGTGATTGTGGTTTTCTCGAGTGATTTTCTTTCATCTTTTAAAACTTTCTGATTCTGAATTTGGACGCATCAGGTGAAACGTTTATTTATTTTTAGTTGTTGATTCTTATTGAGAAGTTAAGCCTTTTAAGTCGTGGGTTTTCATAGATTCAAGTAAACTTTTAAATACTTAATGAGAGTCAAAATGGTAAGAGAACACAACATTTTTCACAATAAA
>ML797069.1:124742-138510 GCA_009831015.1 Picea engelmannii
AGGAGAGATAGTTCAGTGTATTCCAAGAGGAAGACACCAGTTGGCTGATTTCGGTGTTGAAAGACACACCCTAGTCACCGGGAAGATCATCCAGGTCTTCCATCATTCTTCCATCATTAGTTGCTTATTTGTATTCTGGCTAAGATCCTTTTGTCTTTTGATCTAGCCGAGTGTTGTTATTTTATTCAGCCGCAGTTGCCTATTTATATTCCGGCTAAGATCATTTGTATGTTGATCTGGTCGAGTATTGTCAGTTATTCAGCCGCATTCGGCCATTTTGTAATCCACAGAGATATCATAATACAAAATTTGCAGTCCTTTGTCGCGTTTATTATTTGTATGATCATTTATATGGTGTAAACCTTTAATCCTACACACACATTAGTAGCGTTTCCTAGACTAGCCAAGTTAGGAACATTACAGTGGTATCCGAGCTTTAGTCCTGCCAGCCTGTGACTAAAGATAATGAGTGCAGCAGAAGACCCAGAGGGCCGTGAACACATAGGTGACGAATATGTCACTTACAACAGGCATCAAGAAAGAAGGCATAGGCCTGATTTTCCCCCTTTTCCTCCTATCTCAGAGGAAGAGGAAGAGGCACACAGAGAAGCAGAGAGAAGAGCAGAGCGTGAGGCTGAGCGCAAGGTAGAGAGGATGCTAGGAGACAGATATGAGCTACCAAAGGGCAGTGGCAAGGCCCTCGTATATGCAAAGGCATCTTTCATGCAGGTTATCAATGATATGTTAGCTAGTCAACGGACCATGTCTCAGTCTTTGGCACAGGTGATTAATAGATTGGCTAGAGTGGGCACCCCAGATACACAAGTCCCGCATGCTGCATAGGGGAACTCAGGAGCAGGCAGTAGACCCCAGTCACCCTCTTGCACATACACCTCTGCAAGTAGGATTCCCAAACCCTTGTTTCCCAATTTCCAGAGGGCACCCCCGGTAGCACCACCACCACCGATACCACAGAGGCCACCCACTCATGCTGACGACATTGCAGAGTATAGGAGGGAGTATGCAACATTGGGTCGTGACTTCCATCAGGACATGACCTTAGTTGAGTACTATGGACTCAGACTCGGGAACCGCCCTAGAGAGTCGTAGAGGGGAGGACCACAACAACAGCAGGGGCATAACCTTGATTTCCTCCGAAAAGTTGGGAAACTCACCATCCCTTCTTTCAACGGATCATCCAAATACACCGCTAGAGCTTAGGTACAGAACCTAGACACGTTTTACAAGCTCAACCAGATGACTAAGACAGAGGCCATCAGTTTTGTGACCTTACACTTGGAGGGTGAGGCACACGAGTGGTGGTACCATGGACCGGTGACATTGGGTCACAGTCACATCATCTCCTATAGGGAGTTTACAGATAGGCTCATGGACAGGTTTGAAAGGAAGGATCATGAGATACACTTCAGGGATCTAGCCCAGTTGAGACAAACTGGCACAGCAGAGGCGTTCATCACAAAGTTTCAGCGGGTAGTCGTGGCAGTGACAGATATACCAGAGCCCGGGCTGATCGTGCAAATAATAGAAGGACTCACAGAGCCTTTGAAAGGATGGGTGAAGGCATACAGGCCTCCCACTTTGCAGGATGCCATCCTTCGCACTCAAGATCTGGCAGACTCAGTGCCAAAGACTAAAAATTTCTCCAAACCATTTGTGCCCTAGAGGGATCGAGACAAGAAGCCATTCCAAAGAGAATGGAAGGGCAAGGAGAACTTGGATGATGAGACTAGGCGAGAGCTTATGATGAAAAATATTTACTTCAACTGCAGAGATCCTTGGGTCCTAGGCCACAGGTGCATGGGCAAGGGAGAGATTCATTATATTGAGGTAGAAGCGGACAACGTGGATAGTGAGGAGGAGGAGCAGGACAGTGGATCCACTAGTTCAGAGGAGGATTCAACACCAACAGAGGAGCAACCTCCCCATAGACCACCGACACCGGCAGGAGCCCATCCTCCAGTAGTCTCACAACCGCCAAAACAGGCTAACAGGAGGAAACCAACAAAGGGAGGTGTCATAGTTACCCTTTCTGGTGTTCCTAGGTATGATATCCTCTGTATCAGAGGGATTATTCAAGGGAAACAGGAAATCGCCCTGATAGATGGTGGGGCCACCCACAACTTCATCGACACTTCACTAGTATCGAGATGGGCACTTCAGACAAAGGAGTTTGAGGGGTTTGATGTTGCGGTAGCAGATGGCCACATAGTGGAGTGTCTAGACAGAGTTCCAAACTTAGAGATGAAGTTAGGCAACTACACAGTGAGAGACACATTTTATTTGGTTGACCTATCGGACACAGATGTGGTGTTAGGAGTTCAGTGGATGATTATCTTGGGAAAAATCACTACCAACTACTAAATCTTGGAAATGGGATTCAGAGATCAGGATGGGAATAAGGTTGTTCTAAGAGGTATGTCGACAGGAGCACCTAGGATAGTTTCAGCCAAGAGGATGGAGAGGATATTTAGACATGGGGAGGTAGCATCTGCCGCAGAATTCTTGATCACTACTCAGAAGGATTCAGAAGGTCGACAAACAATACCATACAGAGATCAATAATTTATTGGGACGACATCAACAGGTATTTGAGGAAATTCCACCAGGGAGACCACTTGATAGGGGATTTGAGCACACCATTGAGTTGGAGGAGGGGGCCAAACCTATGATCACCCCCCCCCCTATCGTCATCCTAGGAGGTTCAAGGATGAGATAGAGAAGACAATCAAGGAATTGTTGGCGATGGGACACATCAGACCGAGCAACAACCCATTTTCTTCTTCAGTTGTCTTAGTTCTGAAGAATGATGGCACCATGAGGATGTGCATTGATTACCGAGCCTTGAACAAGAAAACCATCAAGAACCAATACCCTATCCAACGCATTGACGAGTTGATGGATGAACTGCATGGGGCAGTTTTCTTCTCAAAAATTGATCTACGCTCTGGATATCATCATATCAGCATCCGAGAGAAAGACATAGAGAAGACGACATTTCGTTGTCATTTTGGACACTTCGAGTTCCTAGTTATGCCATTTGGGCTAACCAATGCACCCGCTACATTCCAGTCTTGCATGAACCATATATTCAAGGATCAGTTAAGGAAACCAGTCTTGGTTTTCTTCGAAGACATCTTGATCTATAGTTGGTCATGGCAAGAGCATATGAGGCACTTGGATGAGGTCTACAATTCCTTGTTGATCCCAGAAGTCTACAATTCTTCCAGGATTCCTGGATCTTCTTATGCTCTCATTGTAGTCACTGTACATGCCTATTTTTGTCCTTAGCACTTCTGACGCAGTGCCCCCACCTCAACAGGGTCTGCTGACCTCTCGGTCCATGGATCTTCAAACTATCAAAGCTGGAGCAGCTCTTCGGGACCCTACTAGAACCTCCACGAAACAAATCCACAGGTCCTTGTACGAAACCTCACCCGCGCGAACTAGAGGCGATTGAAGCTTCCTCTACATGACCACCAGCTATTACCACAAACCTATCCAAAAGGTGTTTCGCGATCTCAGACTTCGGGTGTTTCGTTGCGAGTCAACCCCAACTCTCTCGATCCCCGAACTTCGAACGAAGAGCCTAGCGAGTGCTAGCTCCATTCCTTTGGCCTTCGATGAGGTGACCTCCGGCTATGACCTGGGGTCCAATTCTCATGCACTTCGGGACTTCGCACTTCACGATGTCGGAAGACTACTCACCTACCTTCTTCCGATACCTGAAACATTCTCCTCAACGAAGGAGATCGACGGTCGGATCTTCTTTCGGATCGACGGCCCAAACTATTCCTCCTGAGCTTCGAAGTGTTAATTGACTCCCATCTCTTATCGTCCTCATGACTTCACTGAATCTAACCGCGTGCGACTGTCATCACCTCTCTCCCCCAGGGATCTCTACCGTCCCTTGAGATTCTTGACAGGTTTCGTCTGTCCAACTCTGCGTCAACCCTTCTGAACTTGTTTTCCACAAGGTGACTTTGACCCTCATCTTTCCTTTGAACACTTGAAAACTCTATCCTTCCTTAGCTTGATTCTCACTGTAACTCAAGGATTATCAAGAATCTCGCTCGCACTCCTTGTAGCCTTCACGATAACCCCTGGCTATCTAGAACTCCAACTCTGTGCACTCCTTGCAACAGAAGTTCTTCAACCTCCTTCCCTCGGGTTGGATAAGTCTAAGACTTAACTTGGCCTGTGCACACCTTGCACGGCTCTGTGCTACCCTTTCACTTCTATTGGTATAAGTTTCAGGGTATCTCTCCTGAGCTTTCTGAGGTAAACCCAGAATATTTTGATGCACTCCTTGCGGGATTTTCGCTGCACTCCTTGCAGGAATTCATTTAATTGATACATACATCAACCATAATACACCATAAAAATGGATCAAAGCATTCTTATATTGATTCAAGTGCTTCTGTACATGGTCTTCAACAACGACAACTTCTATGTTCATACAATCCTCTCTACTCTCTTCTCTACCTAGCATTCACATTTGATGTGCAAAGATTTCCACTTGGATTGTCTTCCCCAAACAAGAATTCCATTTAGTGTTTCCATGCTTATTATCAAACCCAACATATGATCCAATGACTTCTGAAAAATCTCAGATGTAGAATAAAGAATTTCCCCTTATCCTTCTTCCTTCTTTCTTCTATCTAAAGACATCTGTAGCACGTTTTTTGTTTTAATGTAACCATTACATCTGGAATCCTCTTTCTGATAACTTTCCAATCACAACTTCCTTGCTCAATTTCGAACCTTGAGTAGAAAGATATGATCCTTAAAACTTGTGCCTCTTCTCCGATTCACTTCTTGTGCAACGATCTCTTTTCTCTGAGCTAATGGATCTTAGATGTTTGTTGGATCCTATCATAAATTTCCCAGGTCTTCAATATTCTTTTGATGTGGTTTCTAACCAGACGAAACCCACCTGCCTCCTTCCTAACCCATTTTCCCTTCTTTAACACAGTTTTTGGGCACTAGCCCTCATTTTCCTTGAGTCCTTAACTCACATGGGACCAAGGCTGTGATCAAGTGCTAACAATTGGGCACTTACTCGGGCCTCCGACTTCAGAAGTTTTCAAAGAAAAACACAGCAGACCCTTTGAGTTTCGAATTAATGAACTCACGAAGTAGGGCAGATCAATCGTCCACTACTCTTCAACATCTGACAACTTACACTCGCTATGGAACCTATGGCGTCTGAGTTCCAGGATTTCGGAGGGTTTCTCATTCGCACACCCCCAATACCTCAAACTATTAATCTTTGAACACTCCTTGTCAACTGTGGTTTGGATTGCGGAACCCCTTGGAGAGTTAACTCTCGTGCAACTTGGGTCCCCGCAATGCCTCTTGGTCATCGATCTTGATGTATTGTGATCAACGCCAATGTGGGTCCTCCGACCTTTAACTACGTTAAGTAACCTTGGGTCCCACTAACCATGCTCATACAGAGTGTTGTGTGGTTGTTTACTAACGGTTGACACGTGGCCCAGTCAGATGGGTGACACATGTCATGTTCCAACTAACATTTCAATCTTCCACAGGTTCGAAACCCACTGACATGTGGCACACAACCCATGTGTCCACGTCAATCTAAGTGACATCATCATGCCACGCTACTCCGGAGCTTCGAAACATCAGTTTCTGGAAGCTTTCACGTTTGCTTCCTTCCAATATCCTAAATTCCGAACTTCCGGACTTCTCTATCCTTTGGGCCCACCTAGTACAACTATCACCAACTCAGGTGGTGGCACATGGTATGCCTAGAAAGGTCCACGTCACCCCTGGCGACGTCATTCGGCCCCACCATGTCTACCATTTCACTTTGAAACTTCGGAAGTTTGTGCATCAGCACATCCCACTTCTACCGATAGTCGAACTTTGAAGTTACGATTTGCCGTGAGATCTAACAGCCAGGCTTCTCCCTAGATCTTTGGGACTTCATAGCTTCAGACTTCAACCCTTCTCTTGTTTCTGGCATAAGACTTCATTGAAGTTGCGAAGTCCAAAGGGCTTCCGGGTTAAATCTTCTGCACCTTCCCCAGATCTGATGGTTGTAATGGGTTTACCTTCCTCCCGAACAGATCCTACGACGTAGAACAAACTCTGTTACTCTGCAGATTTCCAAAGGAATTCACGGCTAACTGCCTCACAACATTACCAGATATGATGGTCGTGAAGGATTCTCCTTCTCCTGAACAGATCCTAAGGTACACATTACTCTGCGGCCCAATACCACTTCTGTCGTGGTTTTACGACACCGCTACTTCTCCTGAGCTTCGTAACACGACCAAGGTAATTTCTTTGAGCTCAGGAAGGTTCTGAGGTTCGAAATTGGTTCTCCAGACACAATTTCCTCTTGAAACCTTGGGTCCAATGACCACTTATCTAGCCCATTCAGGCTCAGTGTTGAAACCTTGGCTCTGAACTTGAATTTTGTCCATTTCGACAACAATTCTTTTCTGAAACTTTTGCTTCAACTACCACTAACATATCCCTTCTAGGCTCAGTGTTGAAACCTTGGCTCTGATACCAATTTGTAACATCCTCGGCCACCGACATGCCAGATAATGCTACCCAAACACCCTTAACTTAACATTTACTGCTCTGATACCAAAATGTAACGTCCCCAACCACCAACCGGCCTAGGCAACACCACTACTCACACACTTCACTTAGCTTTTCCTTGTTTTGCTCTGATCTGTGGCAGCTCTAGCCTTAAACTACTGGGATATGCCACACATAGACACTTGCGGAAAAACATACACATCCATATAAACATAGAATGACTATTCTATGTATATATAACATATTATTGCGGAAATAACAGTAAGCCTACACATGCAGCATATACAACATACACAGACAATACTCATCAATTACAACATATGTACCATTACATGACATGTAAATGAACATAAAGCGATACTTATATTTTATTAGAAGACCACCAACTGTGTGCAGATCTTCCACGAACCTCCCAACCATAGACCATGCTACTCATCACGCTCAGTAGTGGGTCACCCCCGACCTGGGACTAAGCTCCACCCAGGGTAAGGGAATCCTAGACTAGGTTGAGGTTACAGGAAACTGCACAGTGCAACTAGAAGGAGTCTCTCCAGGAGCCTTCTTACGCCCACTACTCACGGACTCTCATTCCCCACATCCATGTTCCAACCCGAGAATATGCACCTTCACTGTTCCATATTCCATCGACTGCTCCACTTCCCCTCTCAAGGTCTTGGCAATAGGCCGGATCAGGAATTCTCAGAGCTCCGTAGCTGGTGCTAGACTCTCTCTAGGAGAAAACCACTTCCCATCAAACTCTCTCCCTAGAGAGAGATTCTCACAGGCTTGACAACCCGCCTCTTCAACCACGGGCCTGACAACTCGCTTCTTCAACCACTTTCGAATCAGTTCTAGCAAGGTATGGGTGACAACAACCGCGACAGGGAAAATGGTTATGAACACCCAAAACAGTAACAGTCGAACACTAAGGCATAGTAAGGATCAGGCGGTTATAGGATGTGTCGAGCTTCTCAGGAAAGAAACAAAGGACGACTTCAATGTGCGCGGGTATGCTGATGCAGACACAGAGGAAAAACAGTTTAGACGCCCAAGATCCTAGCGAACTCAGGCGGAGGATGACAAAATGGGAGAGAGAACCCCCAACACAACAAACTTCTTCAACTTTAACTACATTGTGCCCATGTCGATACTTGTCTTCCTGGAGCTGCATGCACTCCATTTTGCATACGTTCCTTTCCCAAGAACTTGGGACAACACTCATCAATTGTCCACCTTAGCCTTTTAGGAAATAATAATAAATTATTATCCCCTTTAGAGGTAAGCCCCCTAGCTTAGCCCCTAGGCCCACACACTTAGCCTCCTCCCTTACCCAACCTTGTGGAAGCTTAGTCCCCCATCACTCTTTCTTCGTGGTCGATTTGCACGCAGCGCTGTGTATATTTTTATTAATGATTTTGCATAATTACATATACAAAATAGGCTCTTGGCCTCAACATTCTAGGCTCTCTGGCCTAATCACCACATAAGCCTCATAGCTTATTATAACTTGGCTCACCAGCCTATCAAATATGTTTACAATTCATAATTACAATTGGGGCTCTGCTTGGGGATATTACAGACCTTGTCGGGGACATGCACGAAGAAAAATAAATGAAGAGCAGACTGCTCTGATACCACTGATCCTGATTGAGGAGCGGAACAAACTGATTAACATACTAAATACAATAAACATAGAGATAGGAAGAATAACATGAATATCCAGTGAACAATATCTTCTATTAAATAATGAAATAGGTTGAAACTATAAAACTGCATAACTGAAACTTGCTCGAATGGTGGTAGCTATCTCTGAGAAGAGACGTGGCTGCTACGTGCATCCGTCTGAGCAGAATCCATTACAATGAGGCTTTAGAGGCCCTTTTCATATTACTCATGAATTCCAAAACCCTAGACATCAAAAAACCTAACCGTAGAAGGTGAAACACCAAAATTCATGTGGGCCCTATGGGTAAGTTGGTGTAATTTGGTACCTCAACTTCCTAGGGTGGTAAATTTTGCATACGACCTTTGTTTTAGGCACGTGATAGCCCATTGAAAAGATATTTGAGAGAACTACACATTCCGCCGCCAGACTTGACTTTGTCTACAGTGTGACTGTGGTGAGTCAAGGAAACAACGTTTAGGGCCCCAAAACAACCCTGGAAGTACAACAAGATGTGTTGACATGAAAACATACAAAATAAGCTAGTTGGATTAGGCGAGAGGCCACTCGTATCCACCTAGAGAATGTGTGAGGCTTCAAACAGCCCCATAAGTGTATAAATCACAATTATAAAGCAGTACAAAAAGACGTGTTGAATAAAAAACGGACATGAGGAGCCAGTTGGAATAGGTGGGTGGCCACCAATATCCACCTGGATCAATCTTTATTTAGTGTACATGGACACTTTTCATACTCACATGATTATGTGATAATATGTCCATAACAAAAATTAGCTTAGAATTAGTATGATGAGCTTATTAAAGCTCTCATTTTCTCATCCGAGAGTAATGTCGGAGATTGAAAGCTCGTGCATTAATTTTGTAATTTATTTTCCTTCGTTAATAAATTTTTTGTGTCTGAGGACACTTCTGCTATCTTCAGCAAGGCACATTCTCATAATCAAGAATCTACAAAAAATAGGATTCTTTTATGTCCAACATCACCCCTTCATGTAAAATTTGTGGTACATTAATTACTACAGATATTGTAGGACAAGAGGTTTGAGGTTTTTGGCTATTTTGCATAGAAAATTTCAAGGATCTCTCAATTTTATTTCTTTCAATGGATCAAAGATAGATTCTTGTAATTGAAGTACCCCCAAACCAAGGCCCTCCAACATTAATGTATCTCCATGCTCTTGATTCTTGAAGAAGAAAGTAAAAAATCCTCGAGAAACAATGAAAATAACAAGGATTTCCAAGATAAGCCTTGTCCAATGTTCCACTATCCAACTACCTTTGTTCTTTTTATTAACTCCTTTACCATAGAATTGGCCTATAAAGACACACTTTATAAAATAAAATCTCATCCTTTATCCAAGATGGATTTTATAAGGTGACCCTTTCCTTTCACCTTCTGTCGATGTGCATGTTACATTTATTTCTTATCTTATTAACCCTTTCTTCTCTAAGTTCTTCATAGCCTTAGCTTTCCTTATCGTGTTAACCCTTTCTTCACTAAGTTCTTCATAGCCTTAGCTTTCATGGATGAACCATTATGAAGAAAAGAATAAAACTAAAAGGCATATTGACTCTTCCTTACCTTGAACTCTATGTGAGTGATGAAATTATAAGCTTGAGAGAGATTTGAAGATTGAGGAGGAATTATGACCCCGTAATGGACGGAGATTCGAAGATAGAGGAAATTCCATCCATTAATCCTTTTTAGACAATACCTTCAAACCCATATTCTAGGAGTGTAGAGAGCACTTGAACTCTTTAACTCTTTGTACTTTAACTTAAAGATTAGAAAATGCTTTGATGCCTCTTCCATAGTTAAAGTGGATTTTTTTCTTAAAATTTTATTGCTATTTAATCAAAAAAAAATTTATAATTAAAATATATATTTTTCATTATTATTACTATTTAATTAATTTAAAAAAAAAATTAATTTTAAAAATAATAAACCATCTTTTTTAAAATTAATTTATATTAAGTAATAATTTATATAACTTAATAAATCAATTTAATCAATTTAAAATAATTTTTATAACCTAATAATTAATAAATCAATTTTGAAACATTATTGGACATTACTATATAAATAACTATTGTCGAAAAATTATAAGACATTCAAATCCAAAACATCCCAATGAATCCGAACGAACTAAAATATGTCACTAAAGAAATGAGAAACCCGATATCTCATTTCTCGTCATCATAATCAGCCAAAAAAATCGGTATTGAAAAATAACGACATAGCAGCGTACGTGCCTCCCAACTTTGGTGTTAATAATCTAGAAACATTGAAATACGTACCTCGAGTATTTTAAATGTGTGGGGTTGCTTAATAATAGATCTTAGCTGTAATTAAAGAAGGTTAGGAGAGATGTATTCTACAGTTACAGTGATATATGGCAAACTCATGACGCTTCAGCTGCAAGAACTGAGGCGATTCCAAGTAGAAAAGAAAAGAAGGAAGGAAAATAAACCTGACAAGTGAACAAGAAAACGTATGGTGAAACGTCTCGAGCACAGGCGTTCCAGATTCCTCTCGGGACAACTGGAACGAACCAGAAGCCTATTTACGGGTTCGGCCTCTAATTGCCACCTACGAATCGATTCAATTCGCTTGAAATTTCTACGTTTTTCCCGCTCAGTCTCTTCCCTTCCCTCTCTACCCTGTAGAAATATCATCCCCTGCTGCAATCCAATCGTGGAAGCTGAGATCATCGATTGTACAGTTTAGTTTAGCAACAGCTTGTTGGGATTTCGTTTGAGAGTTTTGAGTGTTGTGTACTGCTGTGATTAATTCGTTGCTAAGTCATGGCTGGCAAGACGGAGGGCAAGGCCATCGGAATCGATCTGGGCACCACATATAGTTGCGTGGGAGTGTGGCAGCAGGACAGGGTGGAGATCATCGCCAATGACCAAGGGAATCGAACCACTCCATCGTATGTCGCGTTTACCGAGACGGAGAGGCTCATTGGCGACGCTGCCAAGAATCAGGTGGCCATGAATCCGACCAACACTGTGTTCGATGCCAAGAGATTGATCGGGAGGAGATTCAACGACCCGCCAGTGCAGGAAGACATGAAACACTTGCCTTTCAAGGTGGTTTCGGGGCCCGACGATAAGCCCATGATCGAGATTAATTACAAGTGCGAGATGAAGCAGTTTGCGCCGGAGGAGATTTCTTCCATGGTGCTCACCAAGATGAAGGAGATTGCAGAGGCGTATTTGGGACAGACGGTTAAGAACGCCGTAGTTACCGTTCCTGCGTATTTCAATGACTCGCAGAGGCAGGCTACCAAAGATGCTGGATTTATTGCCGGGCTTAATGTGTTGAGAATCATCAACGAACCCACCGCGGCCGCCATTGCCTACGGTTTGGACAAGAAGGGGAGTGGGAGCGAGCAGAATATATTGATATTCGACCTCGGCGGAGGGACTTTCGACGTTTCTCTGCTGACAATCGATGAAGGCATATTCGAAGTGAAGGCCACAGCGGGAGACACGCATCTCGGGGGCGAGGATTTCGACAACAGATTGGTGAATCATTTCGTGCGGGAGTTCAAGCGAAAGCACAAGAAGGATATCAGTTCGAATGCGAAAGCGCTCCGGAGGCTGAGGACGGCGTGCGAGAGAGCCAAGAGAACCCTCTCCTCCACGGCCCAGACGACGGTGGAGATCGACTCCCTGTACGAGGGAATCGACTTCTACGCGACCATAACGCGCGCGAGGTTCGAGGAGCTATGCATCGACATGTTCAGGAAATGCATGGAGCCGGTGGAGAAATGCCTGCGGGACACCAAGATGGACAAAGGCCAGATCGGGGAAGTCGTTCTGGTGGGCGGCTCGACTCGCATACCCAAAGTGCAGCAGCTGTTGCAGGACTTGTTCAACGGGAAGGAGCTGTGCAAGAACATCAATCCCGACGAAGCCGTGGCCTACGGGGCCGCGGTGCAGGCTGCCATTCTCACCGGAGAAGGCAACCAGAAGATTCAGGACCTGCTGCTCCTCGACGTCACGCCGCTCAGCCTCGGCCTCGAAACCGCGGGAGGCGTGATGACTGTATTGATTCCCAGAAACACCACCATCCCGACCAAGAAAGAGCAGATATTCTCCACCTATTCCGATAACCAGTCCGCTGTGTTGATCCAAGTGTACGAGGGGGAGCGTCCCCGGACAAAGGACAACAATCTGCTGGGTAAGTTCGAGCTGAGCGGCATCCCTCTCGCCCCGAGAGGCGTCCCGCAGATAGAGGTCTGCTTCGACATCGACGCCAACGGCATCCTGAACGTGTCGGCGGAGGACGAAACCGCAGGGGTGAAGAACAAGATCACCATCACCAACGACAAGGGGCGGCTGAGCAAAGAGGAGATCGACAGGATGGTTAGCGACGCCGAGAAGTACAAGGAGGAAGACGAAGAGGTGAAGAGGAGAGTCGACGCAAGGAACTCGCTGGAGAACTACGCTTACAACATGAGGAATAGTGTGATGGCGATCGGGGAGAAGGTGGATCCCTCGGACAAGGACAACATCGACAAGGCCGTCAATGACGCCTTGCAGTGGCTGGACGACAATCAGCTGGCAGAGGTGGACGAGTTGGAAGACAAGCTGAAGGAGCTCCAAGCCATTTGCAATCCCATTCTCGCAAACATGTACCAAGGCGGATCAGGACCACGTGCAGGCGATGATCCTATGGGCTCCCCCGCTTCCGCTTCCGCTTCCGCTTCCGGCCCTAAGATCGAAGAAGTGGATTAGATGTTATTATTCTCCAATTTGATGTTATTACAGTCTTTGAATAATGCAGTTCAATGTCTAATACTGCCATCTCTATATTTTTCTGTTCGTTATCTATAAAATTTTGAGTAACTTATATAGGCTCTCAATGAGGCTCTGGTCTTACGAGGAATGAGGTTGTATGGGACCAACACACTTCACATCAAATAAAATACAAATACAAGTGGTCTTACGAGGATAGTATTTGATTGATACATATACAAATAAAATAGTATAGCTAAAGGGAACCTTGGTAAAAGGATTCAAATATTATCCTAATCATAGAGATCATAGTATTTAGACAATGTATACAAATATCAAATATACTGAAAAAAAAATGGTTCTATATGGTAGGATCTTGAGTTCTCGCGTTAAGCTTTTCCCGAATAATTTCATAACCCTTAAACGAGAAGATTGGGGCTCAAAACCCTCCAACTGAATATTTAACCCAAAAAACATTCTATAAAGAACTAAATTAATATATTTATGAACCACTCGTGCCAAAGTAAGGTAAGGACCATTGCTTATTAAGTGAAAGAGGAAGGACAAAGACCCCATATGAATTGTGAATATTCGTCCATGTGTGAACTCGAATATTCCGGTATGTATACGCTCAAATATTCCTATGCACGACGTCAGTCCAACGTGACACTTGTAGAAACTCAAAACGTGCCAAAATGAATGTTATATAGATGCTTGAAAATGTTAAACTTGTAGAAACTCAAAA
>ML797069.1:165217-176251 GCA_009831015.1 Picea engelmannii
TTTTTTTTTTATCCCAAAGCCAAAGGTCTACTTATTTACAATTGTTTTGAGCCCATAATAAGCTTTCCACCCTCCATTTATCCTTTTTTCGATGCTATAGTTCGAAATGAGCTTGTGGTGGATATCGATTCCAAGATACTTGTATGAAGGTACTTCCTCCAAGCTATTGTTATCATAAACAAAAGTATCATAGGTGATCCTTTTGGATTTAGTTATCATAACCTTTGTTTGGTCAATGTTCACAGTCATGCCCATGCTAGAGAAGAAGTCCTTGAGGATTATTGGTTGCTTACCTAGGTCATAGGGACTCTTCACCATAAGAACAATATCATCAACATAAAGAAGGAAGATGATGACTATACTAGCGAGAGTCAAGCCAACATAGCCTGCATCCTCCAAACAATCTTCTAACTTATCAATATAGATGTCGAAAAGGGTAGGGGATAGAGGACAACCTTGCTTGACTCCTATATTATAGTGAATTTCTTCCGACCAACCCTAAGTGTTCTTAAACTTGGCAATAACTTTCTCATAGAGTCTTACTGCAACAACTCTTAACTCGAAAGGGACTTTAAGCTCTTCTAACATATTCCAAAAGTTGGTATTGGGCACAATGTCAAAAGCTTTTCTAAAATCAATGAAACAACAAAGGAGATCAATTTTATCATTACGAAACTCCTATGCAATGATCCTAAATGTAACAAGGTGGTCCAAAGTGGAATGGTAACCTCTAAACCCAACCTGGCCTCTAGCTCTTTTTCCATGGCTTTCTAGCCATGTGTCATTCTTCTTTTCCCAAATGCTTTTGTATAGATTAACTAGAATGGGACTAATCATAATGGTCCTATAATTATAGGGAGTGTTTTTATCCTCGCTTTTAAAAATAGGTAGAATGAGGTTTTGAGTCCAAGGTTTTGGGAAGCCTTGTTGGATAGCTAAATTGAAGAGCTTATGTATGTGAGGGATGATGATATGTCCTCTAGTTTTTAATATTTCAACTTGGTAACCTTCGATGTCTTTAGCTTTTCCTTTTGAGAGTCGCTTCACCTCAAACTTAATGTCTTCTATAGAAAATAATTCATCCTTTGTAGAGTTGTTTGACATGTTGTCCATGATGTTAGGGGATTCATACATATTTTTAAGGTTTATTTTCTTTAGTTTTACGAGTTAGAATTTACCTCCAAAATTTCTTAGGATCTATCTTAAATAGGTGCAAAAGCTTCTCTTGCTTTCTATTTATATAGTCCTTTTTTCCCATTTAACTAAGCTTTTGTATCTATTATCTTATATGATTTTAAAGATGCATTGGAAGCCTCCCAAATGACTTTTCCAGCAATTTTACATTCATTATTATACAAAGGTTAGTTGTATTGTTTTTCTTTTCACATACCACCTCAATAGAGAAATTGTTAATTGATAATATTATTATGACATGATATGAATTTAAAACATTGCTTAAATCTTTTAAGAAGAAATCCAATTTTTGTTTATATATATGTATAACTTTTTTTTTTAATTAAAAGAATGTCATAATCACATTTACAAAACTTAGGTAATAACGAATCTAATTTCTCAATTTAATTCCAAACACATCCCCGTCTCTATATATATATAATTTTTTTTAAATTAAAAAAAATGTCATAATCACATTTACAAAACTTAACTAATAACGAATCCAATTTCTCAATTTAATTCCAAACACATTCCCGCCTTTAGCTAAATGTCGAATAAACGACATTGATTAAAATAAATAAATAAACCATCCTTTCGAAAAAGATAAAGTTCCTCGTTTCTAGCAATGGTATTACCACGTAACAACATTGAGCTTTGTCCCAAACCATGAGCGTAACTCTCAAACCTCCAATTTCTTACCATTTCAATATTCACGTCACTTCGTACTTGAAAGGAATTTTCTAATCACATTTGTAAAGTTGGCTAATTCATTTAAACATATGTTTTAATGAATAAAAATAAATTAATATTATTTAATCCATGGTTAATATCTTCTTACCTTCCTCCGCATACAACTTCATGAAGAGAAGTTAAAACAGAACAAGATCTTAGAGTTGTTGCCTATGGATGTAGTTATATCGAAATATGTATAATATTATAAACGGCGATTGAGGAGATCAAAGAATATAAAAGGCCATGTAATTGTCGTAATAATTCCTACATCCGTGACCTGGTTTCCCTTTTAGAATGATTAGACATTGACCACCTTTTGTAGTCGTGGCATTCTAATGGAATCCTTTATCTCTCTTTACGACTTACGTTAATACGTGGTTATAAGCCTATGGATTTTTCCACGGGTCTTTGTAGCTACTTGGCTTTTATATTTTTAGAAAACTAAATTGGCTTTGGGTTCCATATTTCATCAGTGCTTGCACCACTAGAGTAGATTGAGATTTAGATCCGAACCCATATCCACCACTACGTACACCACCAACACCAACAACATGTGCATCAGTGGCATGGTAAGGAGCTAATCAAAGCAGAAGCATAGGTAGCTAGAAAGACAGATTCAAAACCTAGCACAAGGGGTAAAGATATAAGGAAAGACATGATAGAGATGTTGCATATTGTATCTATCAAGGAGTAGTCATAGCGATGATGTTGGATCGAATTGAATAAGAATTTTTGTTTCATAATAATCATGTAGTTGTTCAAATGCAACCCATATTGATTCATAGGGGAAATTCCATATCATCATGAACTCATCTATAGCTAAAGAACATGCATGAACAAGGCATGATCAAATAGAGTTGCTAAGGCTTCGACTTCCCCCATATCGAAGTCACTTTTTTGAAATAGATATGGTCAAGAATGGAGAGATTAGTCTCATCAGTGCTTCCTCTATCTAAATTAGATGAGCTTACCCAAAATGAACTCCATTTGAATCTCGATTGTTTTTGGAACACTAGTCTATAATATGACAACTCAAGCACCCCCTTAGCATGCCAAAGTACACCAATTCTTAGTAGTGGTTCTCCCATCTGAGTGTTGTCAATTATTCTAGTCACATGGGACATGGAACTAGGTATAATGATTTGCAAGAGTAGGGTCTTAGCTTTGCAACATGATCTAATAAACTTTTCATGAATTCATGAAGGGAAAGAAATCATCAAACTTATTCATACAGAATATTGAAGAGATCGACCTTCAGAATTAGAAGAGACAATTGAGGTTGAAAAGAAGCTCATTGATCTGTAAACTGTCGTGAATATTCCACTGGAACAATTCGTCACAACACATCTGCTAAATAAAACTGAAATGTACACTATGAAGGTTAAACTCCTTTAGATTCCAAAATCTTTAGTTACTGATTTTTTGCTTATGCATGAAATAGATAAAATGTGGAAAATGGAGAATAGTAAAATACAATCACAAACCATTCAAAAAATAACACAAAGATTTGCTCTGGGAAACTCTTATCAGAGAAAACCCAACTAGAAGGTGAGACTACTTTGCTCTCTTTTCTTTGGTATGGAAATAATGCAAGAACAAAGGAAAAGGCACTCTCTATGGAGTTACATGAGACTTGTGGCCTACTAGACTACTACAGAACATTAACCCCCTCTATTGTTCTCTCTAATTTCCCACTCTCAGTTGTTCTGCTCTTCTATGGAACAAAACACAATAACATAGAATAGAACCCCTTCTCCTCCTAGCGGCTTGGTATTTAACATAGCCTGATAGTCGTTTGGGGTTAGGTTTTTTACTTCCTCAACCTTCAATTGTGATAAGGTTTTGGACCTTCTATATTCTTTGAAATTCCTCACGTGTCTAGCCCCGTATGCATGAGTAGCGGTGTTGACATGGCATCCTCTCATACCATGGTGGTCAACATGATATGTCAACTTGCGGGATGCATAATTTTTTCATACGAGCTCTGATTGGCACAAGGTCTTCACTGTTAGAAAGGTCTTGGAGTGTAGAACACCGTCAAGGGTGTGGGCATGAGTTCCAAACACTAGAACCCCCCAAAAATCCATTTAGTGCCTCAAAATAGCTACGGAAGGTTTCAGACCCCAATTTTCCAAATTGGGACCTGCCACTAAAATGACCGTGCAAGCTTATTCCTCCAATTTTTTCCACTATGTGTTGGCAAATGTGATTTCATCATAAACCTCACCTTTTCAGTTAAGGGATTCGACCAATTCTTTAGGTTGACGACCGACTAAACTCTTGGTTGATTGTGTCCACTTCGGATCCCAGATCCACCTTTTATGGACAGGTGCAACTGGCTCCATCCTATGATTGTTGGTTTGGTCCATGAACATAACCTATTTATAGATTATCCTTGTTATGATTATATCGTCATCGGGAGAGATCTATTCATGCTCTCATAGAGTGTTCTCGTACTTCAATGCAATGGTGTCTTTAGACACCACCACTGCTCTCAGATTTGTTCTCCTCCGTGGTTAATCGCCTATCCCAACATGGTATGAGAGTTGTTGGTTGTGATATTGGGTTCGCAGAGAACATGATGAGAATGAGACAATGTTGAAGCCTCTTTGATCTCTGTTGAATGTGTGATACAGGTTATCAAGACTAAAGGAAACCCATATTTTTTGTCGTACATTATGTGTATTCCCTAGCTGTCATTCAGTAGATCTATTTCGGAGAGTTGTTTTTCTCGAGCTAGTATAAAAGTCAAATGAGAGTTTTACCAGAACTTGCATACGCTAAGAAATGAATTCGTAACCCCTTTTTTTATCGACCTAACCAACAAATAAGGGTTCGATCGAATCATCTACTCGACCAGTTGTGGCTTGACCTAATTGGTGCAATTTGGAGGAAAGTATTCAAGCATTCAACTTATTATAATTTGGACCGAATTCGACTTCTTTTTGTTCGACTGAAGAATCCATTCAAATTGACCAAAAGTATTCCACCCAACATATTTATCACTAGAAGTGTGGCTCGACATGACTTGCATGGCTCATTGTCCATCGACTAGTCTCGACTCGACCTAGATCCATCGACTGGTGCATGTTTGACTTGTGGTATTGGTTGAATCAACCAAACCCTCGTGGATTCCACTCCCTTGGATGGAGATACACCGACTAAAGAAAGACTCGACGTCGAACAACAACGCCCGACTTGGCTATGGTCGAAACCCTCGACTGGTGATCCGACCAACCTTCGTCTTACTCAACTCGACCAGATGAGTGCAAGGATACCTTCGCAATTTTTGCACTCGATCACATGGATGTCGTAGCGCTCGCAGGTATCCTAGCTAAGTCACCGGTATCATAAGCATGAATTTCATGGTGGTTTCTTGGCATGGCCACAATACATTGGTACCTGCAAATTTTCTAACTGGTATACATACAGTGCATGATCACTACTACCTTGGATCGACTGGTGAAGCTAGCCTTCCTACTTGTGGCCGACTTCCTCGTTCACCCATATCTTTGCAGACTTGGTACCTTGGCTCTTACCCACCATTAATGATGGGCATGCTTGATGAAGATGAAGTTCTGGTGCTTTCGAAATTGCATGAGATTCGTGATAAAAAGGCCATTGCCTTGGAAGAATCTTGTAATCGAATTCGTACAGAGATCACTAACTTGCATAAATTCGTTGCAGACTGAGAATCAATGATTGATAAGTGAACTAGAGACAACCCATTCCCAGACGGAAGACGATGTTTCTCTTTTTCAAACCATCCTTTTGCAGCGGTTTGATGAGAAATCTAGGAAAGATTTTGACCTAGAACAAACAATGGAAATTATTTTCTAGGATCTGGTGGATGATTTTGACACTAAAACATATTTTGTTGATGATCTCGTGAAGGAGATGAAAACCATTTCTCATACAGAGAATGTTGTCTTGAAGACAAATATTTGCAGACTATAAGAATCAAATACCTAGCTAGCAAATGAAGTTTCCCATTTACAAGCCTCCATTACTTAGATTTGTGAAGAAGTTTCTCCTCTTCAAGAAGATAATAATCGTTTGTTTGACAAATATCAAGCATTGAGAGAAGATTATAATTCCATATTGTTGTAGCTAACTGAGAAGAATGAGCTTATTCAAGGATTACATGACTACAAACAGAACCTTGAAGAAGAATTTCACCGACTGCAGAATGCTAAGAAGAATATTGTTGTTGAGTTTTCATGCTCGCCTATTCCTTCTTCCACCCTTGCTACCATTGATTGTAGCCTAGTTGTTTGTGAGAAGATTGATGTTGTTGAGATGTCAGGCTAACCCACTACTTCTCCACCACCTAATTCTCTTTGTAAGAAAGACGTTGTTGATTTATGCATTAAGACTCACGAATGTGTTGTTTCTCCCATATTTGAAAAACACACTACGGGTATATGATCCCAACTTCTCAGCAATATGGGATATATCGGAGGAGGACTTGGGAAGGATGGACATGGTATTTTTGTTCCTATTACGCCTGGGATGAAGTTGCCAAGAACAGGTCTTTGATATGACAATGTTGTTGCCACTTTGCCTACACCTCGCCTTGATGTGATCAGGGAAGTTTTATTTGTTGTAGGTGGAGTTCAAAATGGTTTTCTAGACAAGAAATCTACTACTGAACATATTGATGAATTGGTTGTTCCTCACATGCCATAATCTGAAAATATTGTTATTGATATGTCAAGTTGTTCTACTCCTGAGAGTACACCAGAACCTGAGCCATATTATTTTGATCAACCAACACATAACTATGTGCCTTATCATCATCCTCCCCATCATAGACATGGAAATCATGATTTCATATATTTGTAGAAGAGACGTGAAGGACAAAACTGTGGACCAATACCGACTACCAGGATAGACTATGGTTGGATTGATGAATGGTCATGAGAAAATATATCCAGATGCTTAGGACTTCATACCATTATGTATCATCGAACGTATAAATGTGCAATGTTCCTCTTCATTACTAATTGCTTTGGAGTGGTCGACTCAGGTTCGACCCGACATGACAATTGACTAACGCTTGACTAGGATATTGATCGATTGAGGTTCGACCAAAGATGATATTCGATTGAAATTTTTTGACTACGTATTTGTTGACTGCGTTTTGACTAGATGTTGTCCATCGAATAATGTTTCGACGAAGACCTATTGTTGATACTTTGATCCCTCAGTTGTTTTCAAGGCCGGGGGGGAAATTGAAGTTGTTGATATGTAAACCCAACTGATGTGTTGTCTTGTTGACTCAACTACTTCTTGTTGAATCGGCTTGGATTTCCTGAGACTGACTTAACCATGTTCAATTGTGTTGTTGGGAGTTTTACCACTAATTATTGTACCTGATACAAAGATTGTTGGATTGCCAGAGATTGATTATATTGGTGTGTTTCTTTTCTACTCAATTGATCGAATGGCTTGTGTTGTCTTGTTGTCTAGTTGATTGACCGATTGGGACTGTGTTTGGACAATAGATTTTGCAACCCGTTTGCAATGGATAACTGCCTTTTTTTCCTTGATCCACGTTGATGGTGTTTAAACTTCTTAAAGAGTGTTGATGTACCATCTTTGATCAAATTTTGGAGTCATAACAAATTTAGGGGGGAAAGCTGTGTAATTTATTTTCCTCCAAGCTAAGTTTACGGGGGGTGTTGGAACATGTGGTTCCATCGTAAAACTCACCTTGTCAGTTAAGGGAGTCGACCAAGTATTTGGGTCGATGACCGACTAAACTCTTGGTTGTCTGTGTCCACTTCGAATCCCATATCCACTTTTTATGGACAGGTGCATCCCATGATTATTGGTTTGGTCCATGAACGAAACCTATTTATAGATGATCCCTATAATCGTTTTGTCATCGAGAGAGAGATCTATTCATGCTCTCATGGAGAGTGCTCGTGCTTTAGTGCAATTATGTATTTAGACACCACCATTTCTCTCAGATCTTTTCTCCTTTGTAGTTAATCATCTGTCCCAACACTTTGAAGGAATCAAGATAGATGAAAAATAATATAATGATCCAATCTATATCACTCACCGTCGCTACAAGCACCAAGCTAAAGGTGATACCAACTGCAAGGTAGGAAACAACAACCTAGCTTATCTAGGCGAACAAGTGGAACATGGTATCTTGAGACAAAGTTAGAAAGTAAATAAAGGAATGGATTGTTTCTAGGTTGGAAATCAACCAAGTACTCGCTAAATGCATGAAATTCCCATTGAAGATGCATGAAGAACATGTGGTTCGGGGTTGTTGTAAGGCCATCATCTCATATCTTTCATAAAACCAATGTTTAATAGATGCAAAGTGATACTAAGGTACTTATCTTCCATCAACAATTGTACTCCACTCCCCGTGTCTTTTGTGTTGCATGGGAGCACTATGTGCTAGGTGTACACCACCCCATGTCCTTCTCCCCCTTTAGAGAAATAGATAAGTTCACTCATGGAGTCAACAAGTAACAATTGACAGACAATAATTTTATAAGGGCATAGTACCTCCGACCTCTTTGAAATAAAAACAATGCCCTATTCGCTTCCCCCTTGGTCCAATGAACTAAAGTAGAAGACAAAAGAACATAACAATGTACAATAGACCGTCCCGCCATTGGATTGGTTGGGGAAGTTTAGGTTAATTTATCTAGGGGAAGAGGAAGTGTAAGATAGGGTAAATTCTCTAGGATAAGAGGTGGGAAAATCACTCTAATAACTGTTATTGAGATGGAGGAAATAACCACTATCTACTAAATCTTGTGAATTCATATTTTCAGATGAGATTGAACTCTTCATTCTCACGATTGATACCTCCAGTAGCCCATTTGTGATATTCAAAACAATATGAGCAACTATTGAGGGGGAATAGTATGAGGAGAAAGAGCAAGAGTGTAAGGAGCAAGAGAAAGAGCCATTCAAATTAATCTATCTATCACCAAATTCTCAAATTCAGTATTCATACTTCGAGTATTAGGGTAATTTAAATACTTACCATACAAGAACTTGTTCAAAGATAATTTGATTAAAGGAACATAAGAGTTTGTTTCTATACTTTTGACCAAATAGGATCGACTAGTTCCCATAGGACCTATCAGTAAAATCCCTTTGGAAAGTAATGATCCCGAGTGAAGTGAGAAAGGGGTTCCATGAAATGGGGAGTTGGTTCAACACAATATTTGTGAAGAGGTAATCTTCTAACAAAAAGAAAAGAATACCCATCTTTTTTCTAAACAAAATGGATTGAACTTGTAATTCATTAGATCTTTTTTAGAAGTGTAGGCCAAATATCATAAGCGAATAAGTCTCGATTGTCCAGTTATTTGATAACCAAATTCATTCTTAAGGAAATTATGACTGTAAGTCAAATTCGATTCAAATTGAGAAATGTTTTTTCCCGTCATTAGAATTTGAACTAACAATTTTATCTCTTTTTCAGAGATATCCATGTTAAAACACAATTTGTTCAACTCTCTTATTATAGTTATAGGAGAATTAATCTTTCTATAATAAGATTTGGAGATTCGGGGTGGGATAATAGCACAAGCCTTTTGAGATCAATAGATTTGTTTTGCTCAACTTTTCGTTTCCTCACTTGTCTCGTAGTTCCAAGAAAGTGAGAACCTCGCCCCTTCCCCACAACCTATAGTTGTCGAGGGATTGAAGGTCAAGATCATAAAGAAACACAATTCTTAGGAAGGAAATAGAGTTTGGGGTGTTTTATTTAAAGAGACTTGAAAGGCATCTATAACCCATTAATACTTGTAGATTATGAGCTATATGAGAAAGCATATAGCTTATTATAGAGTAGGAGCTATATGAGATGAGGAAGCATACCACTTATGAAGGATTATGAACTATATGTTTTCTCTAGAGGAGGTTTCTAGGCTATGTGCTTGAAGGATCTAGGCTATAATCTTGAAGGAAGGAATATCGCTTCTTACATATTATGAGATATATGAGGAAGCATACCACTTCTTACAAACTGCACCAGCCTGGACCCCTTCATACAAATCAATTGAGGGGGAAAACCCAACTTCAAGGGGGGAGAATGGCCTTAAGAGATTGACTTTGGGATTGGAGCTAAGCACTTTGACTTACCAATCCTAACCTAACGATGCTTTTGGTTTGGTAAAAACATCAACCTGACGAATTGCTAAGGTCAAATAGCTTTCTATGCTCATCAGAGTCCCATCCAAACACTGGCCCCTTTAGACTAAATTTGAGGAAGGAAAGTCATGAGTGTCTTGCGAAGCACATAATCACCGAAGCTTTTGGGCTATAAGCTGGAAACTTCTTTCTCTACTCTAGGCTAAATGATTTTATTACTCTGTTCTAGGCTAAATGCTTAAAAGAATATAAAATGACGTTCTGAGATAGATGCTTGGCAAGCCATAGTAGTTGTTTCCCTCCAATAATTTGCTAAGGTGTAAACTGCGACAAGATGAAAGTGAATAGATTAAGAGGAAGGAAACAATATAGCTAGAAAGGCCAAGAAGTAAAACATGATGCTATGAGAGAGGCTATATACTTGAAGGAAGACATAAAGATACTAATGCACCAATATAATGATCAAAGTTATATTTAGCTTTTCTGCAAGCCATTGTATCTGCAGGAAGTAGACATGTTCCTTTTCACACAATTGAATGAGCAAACAAAATGGATAAAAGAACACATTGAAACCATCCCTTAATATAAAGAAACTTAATTGCTTCTCAACTATCCTTGTTTTAAACATCTTCATCCTTTTTATTTTTTACAAGTTTAAAAATATTTAGAGTCGATGAACTTGTATTAGTCCCTGCCGTAGGCGTAGAGGGACTATAGCAATCGATAAATCGTTGACTGCATATTACTTTGTCCTTTGACCCGAAATATTTGCACAATACCTATTGTTGGAGTTATGGAAATAAAAGCATATATTTTTATATAATAAAAAGTAACATATATGTACTGATCTGTTTGGATAAGAGATTGGAGGTCTTATTGCCGGCCTCACTATTCCCAATGTTATATATGTTGGCATATCCAAAGTATTTGATCGTATATGGTCTTTTTTTAATCATATATTTTGTTATGCATTCGTCGATGGTGGATTAATGCTAG
>ML797069.1:188322-199706 GCA_009831015.1 Picea engelmannii
GTAAACTCCACACCCAATGAAAACATTTTTAAAGCAGAAGAATGGTGGCTCATGCATAAATAGCTATGTAGGACGGGTAAAGTCCATACCCAATGACTCCCTTCCTAGATGGATTATGAAGGATCACATGTTCATCCTTGAACGTCTCAAATTTTATAAAAATAAAAATCTACACGAGATGCTCCTTTGATGGAAATTTATATAGATGTGAAACATTATTTATATACATATAATTAAAAATGTAAATATTTATTATTTTAAAATTTCAATAATTAAAAAATGGCTTACAATATTATGTAAAATTTCTTTGAACATTCTCAATCACATCAATCACATCTTATATATTCTCAATCACATTTTATATAGAATAATATATGCTCCTTTGATGGAAATTTCTATATAGATGTGAAAATTTATTTATATACATATAATTAAAAATGTAAATATTTATTATTTTAAAATTTCAATCATTAACTTCGGATGGAGTGCCAGCAGGGTCCACATGTCAATGGGAGAAGACGACGCCTGCCACCTCTCCATAGACTACATGACCAACACATGCATCTTCCTTTCCTTCATTTATCACACCCCCGATGCAAACTGGATGCATTCTCTATTGCGAGCTCCTCACTAAGTGCCCTAGAGTGTCTCCTCTGGTTTTTTTCCCTGGCAATGGAGGAAGGATGCCAACCATCTCCTTTGCACGCGTGGGATATTCTCCTCTATCTTTCTTTTTATGGCAACACTCCTCTGCAACCCTCACATCATTCCTTCTTTCCTATCCACTGCATATGCTCTCTGTCAATCTACTTGGTGTTCACTTTCATTTATCCACTCTTGTCTCTGCCTCACCCTCATTCACAGTTGGTGGTGCCTCGGCTCCGCGATAATCCAAAGAGAGGACCTCTCTGGTTCCAAAAGAAAGTGGCCATTGCCAGTAGGCACCAGCCTATCCCTGCTCCGTCGCCTAGGTCCTCGACCCTTCCTCCGCCCAATCCTCCCCAGGTTAGAGTGGCCTCTTGCCTTTGTCCTTGCCATGGGCATGTGTGTGTGGAGTGGTTCGACCTCCATGATAATTCTTTGGGCTATGCTCCTGGCCCAATCCAGGATATGGCCTCGTCTTCACAACCAACCTTGGTCCACTCGGCGAGCCTACCACCCTTCGCCCCCTCCCCGCCATCCTCTTTCTCCTCACCACCACCCTTTGTTCCCTTGCCACCCTTGGACCCTTTTCCATCTCTGGAGGAGTTCTCTGCTCAATTGGAGGAGTTCCCTGCTCAATTGGAAGAGCCTCCGAGCCAGACCATTCCTTGCTTGGATTTCACTTCTTGTACAAGATTCAGAGACTTGGTATAAATACTACAGGTTCTAGTCTTTGCGGTTAGAAAGGATGTGGATGACCTTCACTTTCGGCTGGAGCACTTGGACTAGCGCACAAAGAAAATTGAATCTCTTCTTGCAACCCTGCTCCGCTCACTGCATGCTCCAGAATTGGCGACCGATGCCCCAACTACTTCAGAGGCGATTCTTGCTCCAACTATCCAGATTGTTGCCGAGAATGAAGTGGACAAGCGCGAACGTCAAAGACCTTGAGATTCGGCAAGCACACAGGTGTTATCATGCATGTCTTACTCTGTCAATTGTTAATTTTTTTTGGAAGGTTCCTCTTAGACTGTCGAAGTTTAGCATAGTCAATTTTTTGTCTGTTAATAGACAGTCTTTTGTCTTATATTTTTTATGAATGGTCTGCTCAAATTGGTTTCCCCACGAGACGATTCAGACAATGATGTTTAAATTTTCAACATGCTTACAGAGACAAAAGCTTGACTGAATTGGTTTCCCATTGGGACAATTAAGCATAAGCGATTCCTTGATATCATAAACAATACTGTAATTTTGCTCCATGAAAAATAATATATAAAACTCTTACTTATAAAAAAAAAACTTCAATCATTAAAAAAAAAAGCTTACAATATTATGTAAAAACATTTGGAACATTCTCAATAATCACATCTTATATAATTAAAAAATGACTTAAAATATTATGTGAAAGTTCTTTGAACTTTTTCAATCATATATTATATAAAATAAAATATATTCTTTTATGGAAATTTATATATAGATGTGAAATTTTTTTATATAATTAAAAATGTAAATATTTATTATTTTAAAATATCAATCGTTAAAAAAAACTTACAATATTATGTAAAATTTCTTTAAACATTATCAATAATTACATTTTATATAGAATCAAATAATCGCACTAGATTGTAACTTAACATTAAGAATAATAATAACATCTCATATAGAATAAAATACATAATAGTATTGGATTGCAATGGAATACTAAAGTACGAAGAATATTATAATATATGGTTTGTTTATTACAATCTTAACACTAAGAATAATAATAACATCTCATATAGAATAAAATACATAATAGTATTGGATTGCAATGGAATACTAAAGTAAGAAGAATATTATAATATATGGTTTGTTTATTTAATAAAGACAATTAAAAATTAAAATGTTAATAAAAAATGTTAGAATATATCAATGTGGATTTTTATGATCAAATTTTTGGAGATTGCAAATTTTTCTTCAAGTTTTTTAATTTATTTATTTTTTTACTTGAGAGACTTAATCCCTCTATATGTATGGTAGATGTGGATTTAAGATGGATTTACATTGGTTCTTTATATATAGGTTATGTTCTAATTCCATGTTGAGCACTGAAGGAATTAACATATTGAAAAACATACCATTGAAATATTTCATAATTTTTTTTACGAATCCCCTAATGCCTTGGGAAACATTCCAAAAGTTTCTACAGAGGATGGAATTTTTTCTATAGAAGACATAAAGTTTGGGGTTAAGTGACTCAAAAATGGGAAAGCTAAGGACATCGAAGGGTACCAAGCTGAAATATAAAAAATTGGAGGGCCTATTCCAATCCTTCACATGCACTAGCTCTTCAAATTAGCAGTCAAGCAGAGCTTCCCTAAACCCTAGACCCAAAGTTTCATTGTATTTTGGAAAATAAGATAAGCATATGGATAGAAAGCCATGGAAAATAGGTAAAGGCCAGGCTGGTTTCAAAGGTTATCATTCAACTGTGGACGACATTGTCATGCTTAGGATCATTGTAGAGTCACAACAATAAAACAATCTCTTTTGTTGCTCTATTGACTTTTGAAAAGATTTTGACACCGTGCTTAGGACTTACCTTTGGAATAGGTTAGAAGAGCTAAAAGTTCCCTCCGGGTTGAGACTTGTTGTGGTAAGGTTTTATGAGAATGTTATTTCCAATTTTAGGAGCATTGAGGGTTGGTCAAAAGAAATTAACTGCAATATAGGAGTCAAGCAAGGTTGTCCCCTATCCCCTACCCTTTTTGGCATATACATTGACAAGTTAGACGACTGACCAGAATTTGCAGGTAGTGTTGGACCAACTCTTGCTAGTATAGTCATCATCTTTATTCTCTATGTTGATGACATTGTTCTTATGGCAAAGAATCCCCATGACCTTGGTAAGCATCTTATAATCCTCAAGGACTTCTGCTCTAATACAAGAATGAATATGAACATTGATAAAACAAAGGTTATGATAATTAAATCTAACAAGATCACCTATGGTACTTTCATATATGACAACAATAGCTTGGAGGAATTTCCTTCGTACACATATCTTGGAATTGATATTCATCACAAGCTCATTTGGAACTATAGCATTGAGAAAAGGATAAATGGGGGATGAAAATCTTATTATGGGCTTGAAAATAATTGTAAATTAATAGACCTTTGTCTATGGGATAAGAAAAAGATCATCTTTTAGACTCTTGTCACTCATTTTATCTTCATTGGATGTGAACTTTGGGATTGCAGTATCTCTCGAGAATCTTGGAGAAAGATAGAGCAGATCCAAAATAATTTTATAACTTACAACCTCAAAATGAAATACAATACAACTTATCATATCCTCCTCATAGAAGCGAGTCTTTCCTCCATTGAGAGCACAACTATGATTAGGTACTTAATGTACTAGAACAGGATAAACAACACCAATGACAAGAGGCTCCCAAAAATTGCTTCAGACTCTAGCCAAAGTCACCAACGACTCAAGAAAGGATGACATAATGCTGCCAAGTTTTGGCTAAAACATTGAGGAATAAAATAAGAAGTTATTTTGCAAAATATTGATGATATTAAAAATATTGTTCTAGTTAAATTTAAGGAGAATCTATGGTGCAATAAATAATTAGAGGATAAAAGAAAATTAAGATATTATAAGGAGGTGGTTAAACCTAATCTTGAAGATTAAAAGTATCTCTTTGTTTTGACTAGCGTAAAGAAGAGAATCAATATTGCTAAAACAAGAACTAATTCTCATGAGATACATATCGAAATTGGAGTTGGACAATTCCCAAAACACCATGGCATGAAAGAATCTATCACCTTTGTGAAACCCAGAGGATTGAAGATGAAAAACACTTGTCCTAGAGTGCCCTACTTATACCCAAATTATATCTCAATTTCATTTTTTTTGTCTCAATAGCAACCTTCCTACCCTTCTAAGTCATCAAAACTATAGCGATCTTGGACCACTTCTCCTAATTCTTTTCGAGCATCGAAATAACATTTTAAAGAAATCCAAGTAATCTCTTACCTTTCTTAAGGACTAATTTTGGTCTCAGTGGACATCATCATCATCATCGTGTGTATATATATATATATATATATATAGAGAGAGAGAGAGAGAGAGAGAGAGAGAGAGAGAGAGAGAGAGTATGGCCTAGATTGAAATATTTTTTTTGTTATTAATATTTTTGAAATGCTACATGTCATCTCCATATTAAGCATGAAAAGAATTGCACATCTCTCTCATATTGGAAAGTAGAAAGCACCTATTAAACGGATAAGAATTTTTTTACTTTCAATTACTTTCTCTTTCTCTCTATATAAAGTTAATCTAAAATTATTTGACTTAAGGTGGATATTGAAATATTTTATTTATAACCAATATATTTTTTTTTTTTCAAATACTATATGTCATGAAAAGAATTATACTAAAAAAAACGCCTTTAAAAAAGTGATTTAAATATTTAATAAAAATAATTAACAATAAACAAATATTTAACATACAAATAAAATAAATAACTTATAATAAAAAGATATACAATTTTTTTTATATTTATATATTTCTTTATCTTTCTATCCTTCATCTAAAAAAATATACCATCTCTTTGAGATTGCTCATTGGAAATAAATTTTGTTGAAATTTTAGTCCAAATATTACAAGCCAGCCGATCAATGGAACAAAAGAATTTGCTTCCATCCATAACTAACAAAATTTGGACAATCCCACAGATCGAGACATGTGTTATGTAGAAGACATCATAACTATAGCTCCTCCAACTAAGAAAATTGAGTGTGATCAATTTGAAAACTATAAGAACCAAATGATGGTGGTTTAAAGTGGGATCGAGTATACATGAGTGATAGATGGAAGTAATTATTCCTTCGTCACATGGGAACAAGTATGTAACAGTTTAGGATATCATTATTTAAAAAAAGTATGTCTATAAATTAAACAAATTATGTAATTATAATAAGCGGGAATTATAAAACTCTAATTTGATTTAGTAACGATGTGTTTAAATAAGTTTTTATTTAAGTGAGAGTTTAAAATAAAATTATTAATTAGGTTTAGTTTAGGTGATTGTGTAAAAAGTATTATTTTTTTTCATTTAAGATTGATTTTAACAAAGTGATATGTTGAATTTTTAACAAGTATATTGTTATATTGATTTTGAATTATGAATAATTCAATTTAAATTTAAATTAAATACATTTTGAAAAAAAGTTTTCAATAAAAAAATCACATTTTTTTAAATGAAAAAAAGTTTCTAATGAAAATCGTTTTTTTAATAAAAAGGAAAGAAATAAAACAAACCTAAATTTTGGATGATGTAGAATATGAACCATATATTTTAACATATAAAATTTAAACTAATATAAAATTTGAATCACTAATATACAAAAGATTATTAAAAATTTAACCTATATACTAAATGATTGAAATGTGTTTAATTTAATATGTATTAAAACTATAAACTACATTAAAACTATAAATTAGAAATCACTAAGTATATATATGTATCTATAATTATAAAAATTTAACCTATATACTAAATGATTGAAATGTGTTTAATTTAATATGTATTAAAACTATAAACTACATTAAAACTATAAATTAGAAATCACTAAGTATGTATATGTATCTATAATTATATGAGTAAAATTTGGAACATAAGTATAAGCAAAATTTACAAATTTAATAAAAATAATGATACATGGAAATGAGTAATAATGATAATGATATTAATGATGAAATGAATAATAATTATAAGAATATTAATGATGAATACATAACCATATATCATCCCTATTTAAAAGAAAAAATAATGCCATAAAACCACATATAAACCAAATAATACCTAATAATGTCAATAATAATACTCTTTCTTTATAGAAAGAACAACTCAAGTGCTCAAGTTGACACATAGTTGTAATGATGTCAATAATAATACTCTTTCTTTTTAGAGATAACAACTCAAGTGATCAAGTTGACTCGTATGTGATGATTAAATATTTTTAGATTTTTTAGAAATTTTATTTAAATATATGAAAGTATCATATTTTATTTTATTTTATTTATTATTTTTTTTTTCGAGATTTACTTTTTATATAGATAAAATATTTTATATATAGATAAAAAAAGAAAATAATATTTATGAAATTTAAAAAAAAAATTGAATGAGGAAATGATAAAGTATTACAAATTATTCTAAGTATAATCACAAAGAGTATAGATAAAAAAAATCACCATTTGATTGTTGAAAAATAAATGAATAAGGGAAAGAAAAAGAGAAAGAGAAATAGAAAGAGAAAGAGAAAGAGAAAGAGAAAGAGAAAGAGAAAGGTAAGGAAGTTTTATGGGAAGGGTTTCCTATAGATGTTTTTATAAATTTGATGAAAGGTTTGAGAATTTGTAATGTAATTAATAATGTTTAACAAGTGTTGTATGGCAACGTAGTCCATGCTAGGTTGAATTGGGGATAAATGTAGATGGATGGGGGAAAAGTAGCGTGGGCAGATGGAAATTGCAGTGCAGATGTGGCAAGCAGCATGAGGACAGGTGGTAACCATGCAATAAATGACACATGCCCTCTAGAGTTCGATTTATTTTGTGAAACTATATAATCCATTTTGCTATGTTCGAAATTTCTGTTCTTTCTAGTAGTCCTACTTTGCATGTTTTATTTGTTCAGTGTATATTTTGAAATGGTTATATGTGTCAGTAGAAAAAAAACTAAAAGGAGCATATAAATATAAAAGGAGATAAAAAATAGGGTTATTTGGAATATATCAAAAAATAAAAGTGTGTTACATATTCCTGGAAATTTAAATGTGTTTGTCATATAGACTGGCATTGGGGCTTCCGCCGACCTAACAAAAAAATATATGCATAAGAAAAAGACAATTTAAATAAAATAAACACATTCAGCATAGTTGAAGATAAAAATTTAGGAGCACATAAATATAAAGGAGACAAAAAATAGTTTTATTTGGAATATATAAAAAAAAATAGTTTGTTACATATTCTTGGAAATTTAAATGCATTTGTCATATAGACTGGGATTGGGGCTCCCGCGAACCATAAGACAAATATGTACAAGAAATAGGACCGTGGAAAGAAGAAGTGGGCGATGGTAGAGTGTAGTACTTGAAAAGAAGAAATGGGAATGTATTAGTCTTTGGCTAGAGATTTCTATTCAGAAAAGGTGGAATAACTGGATTGATAAACAAAGGAAGATGTTATCAGTATAGAATTACAACGATGGTACATATAAGTAATTTTTCTATTTTCTTGCTGATGCCTTTTCCTGTTGCCTTTCGTCGACGACACACTTGAAGTTCGTTTCGACAAATTCTTCAATGTAGCTTCTCAAGGGGGCGACGTTGATGTCATTCCGTATTTTTATGCTAAAAAGTTCATTTTCTAATTCGCTTAGATCAATTGAAAGATTATGCAGAGCCTGATCAATGTCTCGATTCTGTACGGAATAGTTGACTAGCCAATTGTCCATCTGATCTTGACCATATTCAAGAACCCTGTAAAATTTTTCTAAAGACAACGCCTTAAAATTATCAACTTGTTTATTGAAATCTTGCGTGTTTAATGTCAACAAGTTGACGATTAATTTGGGTTCTTGGAACTCGTTGGTCCTTCCGGCTAAGTCTATTTTGGTCAGTTTTGTGAATAATGTTTCTTTCTTTGATATTGCTTGCTCACATGATTGGACAATGAGATACAGGTTCTTCACCTTCTCTTTCCAGCATGCTTCTAATTGAGTGATCCGACTTTTGGAGGGGAGATCATGTTGTCTTCTTGTTGTGTCCGCCATGTTGTTGACATGAAAGGAAAAAGGGATGTCTATGTCCAAATAGAAATTTTCTTCATTTTTAAAATCCGTCTGCAGAAGTTCGAGCAAGTTATGTGCCCTCCTTCCTAGGGAATCCATAGTTTGTGATGTTTCCCAGGCCTCAACAATCAATTCCATTATTTTATTGATATTTTTCTCCACATATCCTCTACATGATGCGAGGAAGTTGGAGGATCCTTTTAACTTTGCTGCAGGGGTGGCAGGCTTGGCTATTGCCAAAGGACTTGAAAGCAATGGCACATGAATCAAAACTTCCTCTAATTCCTTGATTTGGTCCTTTAGTCTGGCATTCTCGGTCTCAATGCCTCTAATGGAATCATCAAGAGCATCTCAGGTTGCTCTGTGAAGTCCAAAGATTTGGGACGACCGCATGTTGGCAAGGTCAACTTCTGAACGATATTTTCCTTTCTTATTTCTTACATCTCTCTTTTCAATAATTAATTTTTTAGATTCGCTTTCAAAAACAACACTCTAGAATACAAACGATTCATCTTTGTAAAAAAAATTGGTATCAACTATGTCCATTGGGTAGCTATGTTGAATCCCGTCTCCCAACTGATTAAGGTTGCAAAATATGTTATCCAGATCAGTGTCAAGTTCCATGTTCTCACTCTCAATTTCGGGCTCTTCCAAATCCCCTACAATTCTTTTTCTCTTCTTCTGCATGGGAAGCTTGTGAGAACTATCAATTTTAGGATGAACCTCCTCCGTTTGAAGAGCTTTGGGTTGCTTTGTTACTGTGGCAGGTCATTGGAGCGATGCTTTGTTACTGTGAAATGACTGCAAAACGCGTAAAATGGAAGAGGGCATGATGGTGCAGTTCAGAGGATGGTTTGTATATTTGTGGAATTGCATGAAAGTGGCTAAGTATGGAATAGGTAAATGGTCGGTCGGGCTCATTTTCAGAATTAGGGTTTGAATATTTCGTGAATGGACCAACCTGAGGTCCCGCAAATGACATTCCATGGCATTTTAAATAAACACTCGGAAAGGATAATATAACCTTCCAGAAATCTTGGTTTAATGCATATTAATGGGAGATGTTCGCAAATCTTGGTTGCTTTCCGAAGGATAGGACCTAACGACTAAATTTAGTTTTTTTTATTATAAATAAGACTCTTTTATTATAAACAAGTGAAAATAAGGAATGGCCAAATATGAAAAGCGGTCGCATAGTTTTCAAAATATAGGGAATTCACAGTAGAGGTGAGGGCGAGTGGTCAGATTGTATGTCTCTGAAATTTTAACTGTAAAATGTGTAAAAGGGAAGAGTGCAAGCAAGGAATGGCGAAGCATGAAAAGTGGTCGGACGAGTTTCAAAATAGGGTTAAAGGGGATTTCTAGTAGAGGCGAAGGCCAACGTTCAAATTGTATGTATCGAAATTTCTGACTGTAAAATGCGTAAAAGGGAAGACTGTATGGTAGGGCGACCCAACGGCCGGTTTGTATATTTGCGGAATTGCAGGTGTTGTTTGCATGTCGTGGAATAATGGAAGGGAAATATTTAGTCCACGTGTCCAGGAAATGACAATGAAAAAAAGTGGCCAAGTTTGAAATAGGGAAATGGTGTGCGATAACTCGCCTATTCGGAAAACTGCGAGCCTAAAATTTTGTACAGTATGAAATGGGGAAGTGGTCGGTCGAGTTGGTGATATAAAAGTAAGTGAAATTTGAATACATGAATCTGACAACTTTTGCACCTAGAAATTTTCCCGAAAACGTGTAACACATACTAAATATGTACTTCTATAAAGTATGGACATGATATTTTATAGAGCATGTACACTTTTTGGATCGCGGGTTCTCGGGCTGGCAAGCTCAAAATTGGGCCTCTATTGTTCCGTGCCTTACAAATAACACCCAGGATTCGATGATATACAAATTGACAAGCCGACTTGCGGGCTGGTTGGCTCAACATTGCACTTCTATTGTTGCGTGTCCTCCAAACAACACTCGGAGTTCTGCGATATACAAATTGAAAAACAGACTCCAGGGCTGGAGGGCTTAGGATTGAGATTGTTTACGGATGGTGATCCCTATCAACTATCTAACATTATCTAAAAACATTATTTTCAATACTAAATTATTAATATTAAATATTGATATTGTAAAATTTAATTAGACAAAAAAGTTTGTACAATATGGAACGGGGAAGCAGTCGATCGGGCTGGTGATATACAAGTAAATGAAATCTGAAGACGTGAATCCGCCAAATTCCGCACCTAGAAATTTTCCGAAAAACGAGTAATACATACTAAATATGTACCTTTATAAAGTATGGACATGAGATTTTATAAAGCATGTACGGATCTCACATTCCATACTTGGCCACTTTTTGGATTGCGGGTTCTTGGGACGACGGGCTAAAAAATGGGCCTCTATTGCTCCGTGTCCTACAAATAACACCCATAGTTCCACGATATACAAATTGAAAGGCGGACTTGCGGGCGGGCTGGCTCAACATTGCACTTATATTCCCTTTTTTTATAAGAAGAATATACGAGTTCGACCGACCGCAACATGAGATTTAGTAATATATAGAATATTATAAAATTGTACCAAGATTTATAGTAATTTATATAATTCTATAACACTTTTTACTTAAAGAATAATATAAGCAATTATTTAGATTTTATTCAATATTTTTTTAATGTTTTTAAATGTAATTTTGGAGTTTTGGAATTTTGATTTTGTTTATGATAATAAAGGTTTGTACCTGGAAATTGATCCTTCTTGACTCTATAGTTAAAATGGATATATACTTGTATATACTATTTTATATTAATATTAATAAATAAAATATAAAGTAAAATTACATGAGATTTTATAGAGCATGTACGGATCCCGCATTCCATACTTGGACACTTTTTGGATCGC